>JAUZNJ010083087.1:0-17544 GCA_034780135.1 Jordanella pulchra | reverse complement strand
TAACTTAAACAAATTTTTAAAGGTAAGTATAAATCCCCCATAAACCTAAGGTTAAAATTATGGATAAATTCAGTCTCAAAGAAAGACCCTCACATTTGCAACTGTACTTCTTTCTTTTCCTGACTGCAATGATTCCGATTTTTATTACATCTATAAATATAAGAATGAATTTATCCAAAATGTCCCCAACTTATCACACACAGTATTTTTGTATGTCCTGTTCTCATTCAGTGTTAGAACATTATCTGTTGACCAAACTTTAAACTCTTACATGAAGGCAATTAATGAGTCTCCAAAATGGGGAAAATAAATCCTTAATTTAAAAATCAATCTCTTGACATAACAGGGTATCATAATGCTTTTTTTTTTACTTAAGCTACTTAAAACAATACAAATGATCTTGGCGGTGTTGAAGACCAACATAAATCTTTTTGCTTGCAGATGTTTTTGCTCAATAATTTCTTTTTGGGGGGGTATTCCAAAGCACAGAAAGTTCCCATAAAGCTGAATATTGCTGCATTTCCAATTGATAGATCAAACCTCAAGAATTTGCTTTGCAGCTGTCCAAGCACCAAGTAAATCTTTGGACCACTTCCACCTGATAGATATGTTACACTACACTGCAAAAAAATATTGTTTAACAAGAAAATGCATTCTTAACCAACAAGATTTGCACAAGAAAACATAGCTTATTCTAGGACTTAATAAGATGACGTCCTAATAAAATGTTTGAGCCCATTTTGAGCTTCATTTACCAGTCAGAGGGTATAAAAATAGTTTGTTTAAAATTCCAAAATAAGAATAAAGGTTCTATTCTTAATTTAAGCAACTAAAGCAACTTCAATCATAAAACTCATAACAACAAATATAATTGATAATGTAGAAGATTTTTGAGTTATTTTCAAAACATGTTTTTTTTTCCTGCAAGAGAACAAATCGAAAGCAGGGGGAGAATGATATAAAGTAAATCATATTTTTTAATTGTTATTTATTGAATAATATTTTGGTCATTTGTATTCATTTCTTTGCAGGGAAAGACAGGCTTGCTCTTTATGCTTTCTGGCTCTTTTTATCCCACTATAAGACTTTGTTCCTGCTTGATTTTTACACAGAATTTATAATTTATAAGCACTGCAGTTTAAACACAGTGGGATGCTTGCTTCTTTTGTAGGTCTTCCTAGTTATATTGGAAAAGTCTCAGATTTTTTTACTAACATTCTTTTGATTATTTAAGTGTCCTATTTTATTCACTCTATCCCTTTAACTTTTTTGAAGACCTAGAACCATTTAGGTACTTAGGGTTCTAGCCAGTAGACTCAAGATTGAAATAAAAGAGTTTGTATAGACAGCGGTACACAGTGGATAATATAAGACAGAAAAAGGCCAACTTTCAGTGGACAGAAGTGCTGATGTTTTGCAAAACAGCATAAAAGATTACTGGAGACGTTAACTTCTTTTTAATTGTGCTTTAGGGTTTGTTTCTTTTGAAAGCTGCCGTCAGAGACTACACTCCAGAAGACGGAAGCAAATAAAAAAAAAGGTTATTGTGGGTTAGTATTTTAGATGCTGTATTGTGCTAATTAAAACAAAAAAGATTGACAAAATGAGAAAACCTTTTTCATTAACTTACTTTTTTCAGAGAGAAACTTTCTACAAATGTTTTTCAGCACATATATATATATCATCAAAGATTGATGAGAAATGGCTTATATTCTCCTGGTTGCAGTTCTGCATTAGCCTGCAAGAATTCATCTTTGCAAAAGAATTAGCTGACAACCATTCAGAGTATTACCACTCTATGTCTTTTCCAGCTAATTAAAACAAAGCAGATCCACTCCGTACTTTGCAAGGCCATCAGGTACCTCCTTGCTTGCAGCTGTTTTTGCTCTCTGTATTTTCTTTATTTAATCATTCTCAAGCACAGACAGTCCCCCATAAATTGGAATATTGCTGAAAACCCAACAGATGCAGATAAAACTCAAGCATATGCTTTCTAACTGTCCAAGCAGCCAGTAAAACTTTGACCTACTGCAGCATGATAGACCTCTTATGCTGAGTTTTCTGCTCAGAAATCGGCTCAGTGCCAGAACAAGTCTTTCCTCGCTATGGGGAATGTGCAAAGATGTAATGGGGGGGTTGCCTAAGAGTCATTCAGTGGTCTGAGCTATAAAATAGGAAGAGACTTGTGTGTAGGGTTGTGTATGAATGTGTATGTAGAATCCAAACACTGTGGAGAGTGTTACAAGTTGTGGATCAGAAAGCCCTTTATAAAACCAGCTTTCTACTTTGGCAGACAGAAATAAAACTCTATTTTTCATGACGCGTGCAGGTTTGCAGAGTCAAAGCTATGTATTCTGATTGATATATGTTAGAGAACAGGGAGAGGACTGTGTCTTGGGACTGGGTTTTGTGTCATATGAAAACAAAAATCTGTGTAAAAATAATGCATTATTTGTCTGACAGCTGTAGTCTATTTCTCTCGCTATATGTGGGGAAAAGAGCAGCCGGCTCAGCTCACTGGCGGCAGCAGATTTATATCGGCATATGGTACCTTAAACCTTTCCACATCTTTTGCATTATGATTTTGAACTTTATTGGATTATAATGGAACTTTGTGTTATCAACCATTATGACACCTATATCTACCATCTCAGTGTATCCAAAGAAAGTCAGTCAGATTTGAATGAGTGTGTCCTTATCAGCTGTGTTTCCACAGATGTTAAACTTGATTACTCATGGACTTTGACTGGTCCATTCTAACCAAGTAATTATGCTTTGCTTTTAACCACACAGTAGTAGCTCTATGTTTAGGGTTCCTGTTGGAAGGTTGACCTCAGACCAAGTGTCTTTTGCAGCCTCATGTGTTTTTCTTTCCAACACTAACCCGTATTTAGCTCCTCACCTCTTTTCAGATTCCCTGTCCCTGCTGAATACAAGATATGTTACAACGTCATGCTTTCACCATTACATTTCTGCATAGGGACGGCATGCACATGATGTGGGTGAATTCTGACACACGTGTGCCTACATTTTTAAAGATGCTCATGTTTTTTGTTCTGATATTGATTTTCATCATTTATAAAATTGGATGTTTACTTTAGCTGTTGTAATATTTGAAAAACAAGTGTTTTTAAATCTGTCTTAATCCTGGAAGTCTATCCAGTGGCAGGGGCTGCAAATAAGCTATTGCTAGAAACCCATATGCATGGCAATAGCTTTTAAGATGAAATGTTTAATTTATTTTTTACTTGTTAAATGGACAAGTAAATAAAAATAGATAAGCTGCAGTGCTTTTTATCTTTCATATATAATGTTCTGCATGTCGACCATAAAGTTTTTCATTTGGTCACATGGGATACCTCCCATCAATATGGTTTGTGGGAAACTTTTCATGCTATATCTTTCTTTGAAATTTCAATTCTTCTCACCACTTGTTATAATAGTCAAACATTTTAATATTTATTATGTTGACAGATTCTCCAGCAGCTCTACCAGTTATGGTATGCAAGAAAACACGGTAACCTCATCTTTCTGTGAACCTTGCCAAAACTTCGACCGTTACCTGTCTGCAGTGTTCAGGGGTTGTTCAATCATTATCTCTAACAAACCATTAATTTTAAAAATTTATTTTGATAAGTACTTGTAAGGCAGTTGTAAATACTGAATCAAATTAAAGGGCGCTTTTTGCATTGGCTTATTAGGAAAGTTTGATTTTGTAATGTTCAAAATACTTAAAGAGCTATAAAACATTTTTGTATGGCACTGTATGTATCAATGCAACCCACTCCTTAAAGTATGTTGATCTGTACGGAAAGGCTCCTGTACTTCACTTTTTCCCAAAAACATACTTCATATTTTAAGACATGTTAAAACTTGACAAAAGTAGATAAAATTTGCTACATCTCATAAAAAAAGAAAGTAGTTTCCTGATCATCTATTGTGAGGTCTATTTAAAATTAGTTGTAAGCTTTTGATTCAGGCCAAATTCCTTGTTTTGTCCTTGTTCTTAAATTTTGATGAATAACAACTCCTCTTTTGTTTTGGGGATCAAGGAGAAATGGTCACGCAGCTGTCTAAATGGGCCCACAGTATCCCAGTTCAAGGATTTGTTTTAGAAGGGACACATTGTCCTTGTAGAAAGGAGGAAGGAAGCCAAATTAAATTAAACTTTATTATACACATACTTGCTCTATGCTTCGGCTATATTTTGTGTTTTATATTGCTATGATTGTATTTTATTGATGGATTTTCATATTTTTCTGTTAAACATAATTTTTCAAGTGAGTAACTAAAATGAAAATGACCTCTCATCTTTGTGAGACTTCAACCTTTCAGGATGATTTTTTTTAAGACAATCATATGGAGAGAATAAAAGATGGTGGTATGAGTGTTTGTGGGCTTCCTTTTTTCAGATGCACTCTATGTATGCCCGACATATGCTTCCTCTTCTGCATGGCATTTGGCAGCAATGACAGCAGACTAGAACAGCTTGCAGCTTATAGAAACTCCCCTACATGTGGTGTGTGTTGAATGTGATGAATAGGATCAACTGAGTAAATACTAATGTAATTCATCATTTAGATCAGCTGGTGAACTGACATATTGTCTGAACGGGACTTTATGGCTTGGCTGTGTAACATTACAATCAGTTGAGAAGTTTCAAAAAAAGATGAATGTGTTTGACCCATAAATACAAAATGATTTTAAAGCCAAACTCTTAACTCTACTCTACTTATTTGTCTGCTCATCTGCACAGCATATGTGATACATATTTGGTCACTTGTACCCAGATTTCCCTGATGCATTGAATATATTCAACAGCGTATTCGATCTGGGAGAAAGAAAAAATTCAGTATGTGGTTCTGTTGGTATATGTCGCAATAAAAAAAAGAATAACTGAACTGATCATTTTAGCTTTTAAAACAGTGTAGAAATTATAATAATAATCACAAAGATGGAGGGCAGGAGGGAACATTTCTGCCTTGCAGATAAAATGCATTGAGTTCTGTTCCTGGCCATGGGTCTTTAATCATTGAGTCTGCATGTTTTTTGTGAGTGCTACAGCTTCCTCCCACAGTCTGAAAATATGCATTTTAGATGAAATGGCCTCTCTCTTTTCAAGTGAGGAGCGCGTGCGTGCGTGTCATGTGATTATGAGTCTGTACTGTATGGCATGTCCTGGTAACCTGTCCAGGGTCTACTTCGACTCTTGCCCAATTCCATGGGCAGCCTCCATGTGTAACAGGTAAAACAATAATGACTTAAACGAACCCTTTTAAAACATTTACTGCTGCACTACAAAAAAAATAACCAAGCATTAAATTGCCAGAAAGCATGAATGTATGATCTTAACAAGCAGCCCAGGCTATTTGCAATATTTACGCAAATGATATTGGAATAACAATAACAATTCTTTAAAAATGAATATCTCTTCCTGACCTTGTGTCAGTCCTTGCTTAAGAAGCTGTACTTTGCATGTGCATGAATGGCTAAAATCAAGGGATATGCCCCGTTCTCTTCAGAGACCTGACAATGGCAGGTAAAGAGTCCCCATAAAACATGCTATTTATATGGAATATGCTTTATTTAATTGCTGGCAAGCACTTCAGATAGATTCAATCAAATGAAAAACGCAGATACATTTTTCATAGCATGTCAAACTGAATCCCTGTTTACAACAGATGAGCTTTGAGCCTCTTTTCTTGCATGTTTAAATTAAACTGCACAACAAATATGCACCAACTAAGATCAGGAATTTAATCCCTTCAACCCTGTTACTAATTATGAAATGTATTAACATTTTTTAAATGTTTGGATCTGCCAGCCCTAACTGAGTCAAACGCTTATTATGAGGCCTGGTTTACAACCCATACTTTCACATATGCTCAGTACATTTGTGACAGAGTGTAATCCTTATTAGTAAACCCTGCTAACAAGAGTCTGAGCTTTGTGTGACATTATTGTTTACACTGGTACCACTTCTTCAGCATTTGGCCGCCTGTTGTTTACTGGATCTGCTGCCGACAGGCTGACACAGCTGGCGGCTAATGACTTCATACTTGAGAAGACAGGCTTCTTCATTCCTCAGAAGAGATCATTTCACATCTCTATCTTTGCTACTGTGAGCTTTGATTGGGAGAAGATTAATATATTTTATAACCAGCTGGTAGACTCTTTGGAGATAACAGGGTGTGAAGGTGACCATTAAATATCCTTCTGGGTGTCAGGTGTTACTGCCTAATTGGTTTACTGGCTTTATTAATTTTAAACAGAGTGTAGAGGTGGCAGTTATTAAACAACATAAGACCAGTAGATGAGCTGCTAGGAATAAATAGTCAGTTAAACTATTTTGTCTAAATAGTAACTGCTTTATTTATAGCCGTGCAGTCATCACTGCTGAAATGGTTTATTACTTTAGCAGCTATTAAATTGGTCTTACCTGAGCGGCCTGGTACATTAATCTCTCCTGTTTGTTCTTGAGTATCAATCAGGACAATATCAAAAAAGCTATCATGTTGTATTATTGTATTTTATATGTCTTTGAATGAATTTTGGGGAGATTTTAGATAAGTCTCTGCAAGATAAAGTCCAAATTATTCTATGTGAAATCCAGGTCTCTGGTTCGATGGTCTAATCAAAGTGTTGAACACCAGCGTTTTGCCTAATATTAATATTTGATTAATATTAGCATGGTAAAAGGATTGATCGGAAATATTTTATCTTTTGATACATTGTGTCTCAAAAGTATCTATAGTTTTGTAAGAAAATATGAAGATGTGTCAGATGTGAAAAAATGTGAAGATTTTCTTTTTCTATCCACAGGGACAAAAAGGCTATTCTGGTCCTTCTGGTCTCCCTGGAGAACCTGTGAGTACTTTCCTTGTGTGAAATGAAGCTTTCATTAAATTTGTGCAGAAATCAAATCAAAGGATGCGTCAGCAAAGCAATACTTTAAAGGATGTTTATATAACAAGGTTAATGTAGCAGTTTTATTTCTTCCTTTTCATGATAACTTTTTGCCCGAATGATGCTTTCTATTTGTTAAATTAGAGGTTTAAAGGGTTACAAATATAGTTCAGTATTTTGTTGAATAAAAGAAGCATTAATGTCCTGGAAAATATGCCATAAGATAAACTATGATATGTTATTCATGCATAATCTGAAAGAAGTAGTTTCCAAGAGAAAGTGTGGAGATAAAAATGATTTTTTTTATGAAACAACACTAAGTTGTTATTTATGACACCAAAATAAAAAAAATATATATAAATAACAAAACTATATGCAAGTTTGAGGGAGAGATCATTAAAAAAAAAACTCTGACATGGTGTATGTAGTTTACAGATATTGCCAGAAGAGATTTTTGGATGAACAAGTAGGTTAAATAGTTTAAACATCAAGGAGCATTCCTCCTTTAAATCCTCCACCTCCTCAACTTTCACTCTTTTCTGAGTCCAAACTGAGTGTAATCTTTTTTTCAGGAATGTGTCGTATCATAACCAAAACAGGAAGAAATATTCCTTTTTTATTTTTCCAACTAAAGGATTTATTTAAATTTCAGTCAGTGTTTCAAAGCTTCAAAAGATCAGAGTTCGTCTTTAAAATATATTCCAAGTTCCTTCATAGGCAGTTCCACATCCTTTTATGTTTCATGTTTTTTTATTATCAATAACTTATTTCACTAACCTCACATGTTGATTGGTGCCGAAGAAATGATGTGCGTTTCAGAGTCTGGGCAGCGTGGAAGGTTGCTGGGTGTGGAGCTAGAGATTGAGGCGAGAACATGCAGGGATTTATACTGCAGCAAGGCAGGGTTTTGTTTTTAATTAATATACAACTTAACTGGGAGGCAACCAAAGTGAATAGGGATCAGCCAGCTGTACTAGGGTCATCTGGTCAGATTCTGAAGATGCTTTAAAGGAACATCAAATGCTCATGGAAGAAAAAAAAAAGTTAGACTGCTCATCAATGCTATTACAGAAAGCAGCTTTTACATGTCTTTAATTAGGCTAATTTTCAAAACATTCAGGTTATTTTAAGGAGCAGAATTTGGATGAGAAAATTTCTTTAGACTTGTCTTTTTTTCCTGAAACTAAGACATTACTTTCTGAGAGTTGAGGACTGTATACCAAACCACATGTAAAATTGTTACTGGTCTTTTTTCCCAATGATTAAATCTTTTGTGGTATACATGTTCTTATTTCTTCCATTTGATACGTCAGAAATTTGTGCCTCTAAAGGCACAATATATTCCATTTTAAAATTCCACTGAAACTGCAGAGACATAAATGTTGGCAACATATGTCATAAATGTGGTTAGCTGTAAGTATACAGTATGAACAGCCTGTAATTCGCTGCATGCCTTCACTAATTAACTTTTAACATTTTCTTATAAACAATATGTGATATAAAACATTCCTCTCAGAGGGATGCATTTACATTGGTCTCTCCACAAGGAAGGAATGACTCATTGATTCTTCTGTGCATTGTTGAAGTTAAATGCATGAAAGCTAAACTGGTCCCACAGTAGTCGTGCCAGTTTATGACTTGACCACAATGTAATCGCACTTGCTTGTCATATTAAATACTTTGAATGGTGATCTTTGTTGCAGTGCCTCTTTGACTTTATTGACTTAACTAAACAAAAGGCCTTTGTTGTATATGTGCAACTGATAGTATGACTACTACATGAATACGGGGTTTGTCATCTTCAAATCTTTTTTCTCTCTCTTAATGTCCTCCAGCACTGAAGTTATGAAAAAGCTATTGACACCTTTTTTTTTTTTTCCAGAAACAAGCTACCTCCTTCTCCCAATCAACTAACTCTTCTTCTTTTTGTGTCCCTCTTTGATCCCTGTCCACTTCTATCTCTGAATTTTGCTGTCTTTGTTTCCACAGGGTGAGCAGGGAAATGATGGAAAGCCTGGGGCCAAAGGCTATCCTGGCAGGCAGGTGCAGTAAATCTAGCGCTGCAGTGCTGATTGAGCAGGGCCAAGCACACACACACTTTCACACACATACACACACACACAGAGACACACAGTAGAAAGAAACAAGAAATAAACTGATAGCATTTTATCTATTGGTATTTCTTTTCTAATTGCATTCCTTTTTTTGTTGAGGTTAAAAAAAAATTATGAAATATTTAGGAAGTAGAACAGAAGTTACTTTCAGGCAGATGTAAAAAAAGGATAAATGTGTGAAATTCTAGAAATAAAAGCATTCAAAGGTGATACTGTCTTAGTAAAATGAAAAAAAAAAACTTAAATCAACCTCTCACATAATGATATTAATAGAGAAATTGTAAAAACATATTTCCAGCATTTAATTTAATGGAATGAAGGCTATAAAAGCATAACATTTCACTGTGGAAACCCTTCTTAAAAATAATGTCAAAAATTTTAAAAGTAAGTGTTACCCTGAAGGAAAGAAGGTAATAAAAGTGTGACTAATGGCACATCTCTCTGAGTACAAATAAACTCCCTCTGTCCTTCTGAGTTGTGGACGTCATCCCCTGTCCCACTTCTTGGTAAAGTCGTTATTATAAGAAGTCAGAAGAAGTGTGCAGCTACACACTTTCTTTACATGTAAAATAATTTCCTTCTCAGCTATTAGCTTAAATCCTAAAAAAAGACAGCTGCTTGACTGCTAATTGTTCAACCCTGATGTGCTTAGGATATTATAGGGTTTCATTGAAAGTCACTGTGCCTTGTACTTTTGTTTGTGTCTCTATGAATTCAGATCCTGTATATTTTTAGTGATGTGTAGTGGATTAGGTTTTAGCACCCCCTACCATTTGTTTATCCTGAAAAACTTTCATTGTATGGTCATCAAGATTAAGCTGTCTGCCTTGGAAAGTATACTGAGCTAAGTGTTAATATTTTTAGTTTCAAGGAGACAACAGTTGATTCAACTCTATTTTTAGGTAGTTTTAAAAATTTAATCCAGTAAACTAGTCAGGATCTCTGTAACATTTTTGTAGGGCTGAAGTTCCTGTTCTCAAGTAATCCCAGGCATTATTTGATCTTTATTAAGTTTTTCTCTCAATAGGTTAAGCTCTTTCAGTGTTTGCAGTAACAAAAATGTTTTTATCATATTATACTTCAGGGTTTTCCAGGGCCCGTAGGAAGAACTGGACCAAAGGGTGTCAGTGTAAGTAGATACTAAAAGGATTTCCTTTGTTTTTGTTGTGCCGTTTAATATTGACTGTGTAAAATTGTGTGTTTGATCTGGACTTTGAATATGACTACAAACCTAATGACTACATAACTGGACCTTTGTTTGTACTTTATGTAATTGTCATGTTTCATGTACATAAACCAATAAATCCCACCGCGTAACCAATGTAGCTACACAAACCTACAGTTTGAAAAACAACACAGAGCCTTGTTAAAGAATTCACACTTATTTATCTTTTTCTATTTAATATCTGATGATGAAAAAAATAAGTGCAACATTGTAAATGAAAGGGCAAAGAATTCATGGTTTTAACACTTTCCCTGCAAAAACTAAAAATGAATACTTTTTTTTTTTTAATAAGTGTGTTTGCCCTTAATCTCAGTAGGTAAATAAAATGATTTGCCAATGGAATGTGTATTTCTGGGCTTAAAATAAGATAATAAGATATTACGCATTTGAAATAGGACAATGCAGTTGTTTCTTTTTTTTTGTTTTTTTTTTTTCTTATTTTAAATATAAATTGTCTTATTCCACTGTGTCACTTTCCTGCTCAATTCCAGAAAAAATGCATTTATTTTATCTTTTGCAGTGTCTACGATTAAAACCCCTTAAAGTCGTGTGCAAATTTCCTATGATATATCTTTAGAGAACTACAAAAGCAGCATAATGAACAAATCAGACGGGTCAGGCATTGGTAAATGAAGGGCTAAGGCAGGGTAAAGCTGTAAAACAATATCAAAACAGTTCAAGTTTTTCCAAGCTCTATGTTTAATCCATAATCTAAAGACCATTGCACAACCTACCAAATCATTGTGGTCTACCTTAACTGAGAGGCCAAGTAAGGGCAGCATTAACAAGTAGCACCAGTGAAGACACCAAGGTTAAGTCTGGGCCGGCTGCAAACATCCTCTGCTGGGATGGAAGAATCAGCACAAATGATCTCCACTTACTCAACACATCTATGGAAAGGTAGCAAGAGGAAAGTCAATGTTGGAGGAAATCCATAATGCATGTGTTGCAGCTTACCTGTAGATAAGACTTAACAGGAACTTTTAGCCTACATGTAAAGGTAGTGACCTAAACATTGCACACCACCTGAACTTCCCCACCCTGCTAACTGGTGAAGTGTGGTAGAAGCAATATTATTCTGTGGCATTTGCTTGTTCCCACATAGTTTATACTAAGAGCGAAACAATTTCACATAAAATCTCAATGGTAAAAAATACTCAGGTCTGAAAATTGATGATGGTTCAAGAAGAAACTGTTTCAACAGGGTGAATTTTAACTTTGTAGATTCATTGTGTTACTAATACATATAATTTCAGAAAATGATGTGTACTTTTCTTATAGTAAAACTATTTTTCATAAATATCTCTTAATCTTCAAGGCTTTGAATCAATCCTTTTTTTTATCATTTTTGCTTTTCTGCCGGTCAGGTTTTGTGCTAAGATCTTCAGAGATCCCTGATGCGAGGGTATGTGCCCTTGGACTACATCGTGGAAGCCAGCACCATGCAGTCCATGGGCATATACACTTACTTCAAGGCCTGGCTCCTTAAGTCTTCTGTAACAGAAACCTGGCAGAAGTGAAACACATGGCAGAGAAATCTGTTTGCTGGTCTGAGATATCATCCTTCTGAACAATGTCACCATCTTTTTCTCACTCTCACTGTGTCCTTTTTATCACCTTATTTCTTTTTCCATTTATATGTGCTTTTTCTATTACTCTGCTCTATATTCTATTCATCTCTCCAGGGTCACATTGGCATCCCAGGGCTTTTTGGCTTTCCTGGTCCTGATGGGGAGAGAGTAAGTATTAGTGACTCTGAGAGTGTCTTGCCTACAGGGTTACATTGTGACAATCCACAGGCCAAATTATGAAATAGAAACACATTTCACTATTTTCAGTAATGAGACACTTAAGGCAGATTTCCAAACTAGTATTCTTTAAATAGTGTTTGGATCAGAGCTAACGCCACAGCCCACATACAGTCAGGGATAATGCTTGAGTGTAGAAAATGGATCTAAATTTACAAAAATCCAACTATAAATCAAATCACCACCAACCTCAGAACAACTGCACTTTGTTAGTTTTTTTTCTTAGCCAGATGGATATAATGAGAGAATTACTGAGGCAGTGGAGAAATGTGTCTTTTGGGATTATTTTGACAGCTATGTATACCTCTTCATTGGCAATTTTATTTTTGTTATAAAAAGAAATACAAGAAAATACAAGAAATACAAGAAAAAGAAGTATATTTAGTGTTCAGATTTTTCATTCTAGCCCTTTTGAGGTCATCATACTATGTTTTTTGTCTAATTTATAGGGAATTCCTGGTGTGCATGGGAAGAAGGGCAAGATGGGTAGGCCGGTAAAGTTTTCTCTCCACACACTTCTCATTGTTTAGGCAGTCTTATGACAGTGACTGTTTGGGATCTATGGGATAGGATTGTAAAGCAATGATACTGTAAAGTCTTTCAAAAGGCCATTCCTTAGGCAGATTCTTTGATGTTAAATCCCCTTTGGCTTTTCAAGTAAATATGTGGAAAATTTTCCTGAGCGGCACATAATGCATTGGATTATTGTGGGAAATGTGAGCATTTTAAGAAGTCCTGTGTACAGTACAGTTCCTTGCAAAAGTACTCCTACCCCTTCTTTTTATTACACTTTCTCAGATTATAACCACAAACGCTGGTATATTATAATTTTGTAGCAAATACACAGGAATAAATAATTATTGAATAACATGAAAATTATATTTCTATCAATGTTTGGCCCACATCTGTGTTTAGGCTTCACACTGACACTAAAATGAAAAGTAGTGCAACCTGTAGGAGTCACCTAATCATGTTCCCCCTCCTTTACTCTGAGATCCTTTAAGAGTTGGGTTATTCTGTTCAGTCTTATAGGCTCAAATAAGAAAGTACAACCTTGAGTAGCTTCTTTTTTGTATTAAACTTTTTTTACTCTGATAACCTTAAATAAAATTCAGAGCATCCTTTAGAAGTATCTATTCAGCCATCTGTACTCTGTAACCAGTAAATGACATATATTTAGCTCAAATGAGGTAAAGCTTTGTTTATTGCAGCCATTGTATGAAGGTTCCAGGTAGAGTTTTTTGGGCAGGAACTGAACTTTGAATAGGATCCTGGATCTTTGATGTTTTTGTCTCTACCCTGTACCACTGTTCTTGCTGATTTTTAAAATTTGAAATGAATTTATGTAATCGCTTTTCTGTGTTGGGCACTAATAAGTAAATATTTTATCTTTGACCGTTTTCTTATCAATGGGCTTGTATTGTGATATAGTAATGAGATGTGTAACTCTTGGGTTTGGCTCTCTGGAGTCTTTATGCACAGATGACGGAAATCTGATATCATCGGCGCCTGAAAGCAAACTAGCCGTTATTGCACAAAATCAAAACAAACAAAAAAAGCACTTTTTTTGGAGACATCTAGAAACTGAATACTTCCCATGTCTGTCTGGACATAAGTGATTACTAAACACTGTTACGCAATTATGGTCTGTGACATATCCTGAAGTTGAAAAGTATGCATGTAATAACCAAGCTATGAGTGGGCCATTTCCCTCCCTCTGCAGTGAAAAGTGAGGTCTGCTATTTCCAATTTCTTTCTTGTCTCAGTGGTTAAGTGGAAAATAAAACAGATAGATATGGAAAGTTGTTTTACTCAGCAAAATTCATGGTTTTAGGAGGGGAAAAGGGAAATTCAAGATGTTCTTTGTAACATATCTTCCACCCAGTTTTAGATGTATTACTTAGGAATCAACATTAAGTATTCATACCCATCGTTTTTCATTATGTTATTGCACAACAACCATAAAGATTTTTGTGTTTAATAGTCAATTCGTCAGCCACCGTTTGCTTTAACTACAGTTGTAAGTCTTTTAGATTATGTTTCTAAAATGTCATCACACATATGCTTGTCTGTTCTTAGCAAAATAACTCAAACTGAGTCATATCAGAAGTGTCTGTGAAAAGCAATGTAAAAGTCTTGCCACAGTTTTTTTTAAACTGGTTTTGCGGCTGGATTTGTACTGACTCACACTAACATGTTAAATTGCTGTGATCAAAATAACTCTATTACATCTCTGTCTCTAAGGTAAATGTGGCAGGAATTTTAGTTCCATCAATTTTTCCTTCAATCCTGTCTTGCTTCCTTCCCTTGGTGAAGAAAATTCTTCCCCACAGTATAATACTGCCACCACCATGTTTTCACTTGTTTCAGGGTTTTCTCTGTCACACGGAGCATAGTTTTTTATGTAGAACGTGGCTTTGGTCTCATCTCACCAGAAAACCTCCTTCCTTAAAGATAACTTATAGTTTCTTTCTCTACAATCTGTGAAGGTCATATATACACAGTCCATGACTACAGGTTGTCCTGCCACCTTAGCTGTGTATCTCTGCAGCTCTTCCAGAGTTATAATGTGTGCCTTGGCTGATTCTCTGATAAAAGCACTGTCTGTGTTAGTCAGTTTAGTTCACTAAAGGGGCCTGATCATTTTGTTTTATGAACAAATTCTGCTTTAAACTTGTCGTCAGCCTTTATCAATCTGTTTTATTATTGTGGTTCTCTGATACTAAAATACACACAGATAGACTTTATGTCTTAATGAGATTACTTCTAAAGGTGTTTCATTTATTTATGGATATTCGAGTGATGAGTGTGTGGCTGGATAATAGTGGGGTTAATACAAATCCAGTAACCATTTTCAAAACCTAGTCATTGATTTCCTTTTATTTCACATACATGTGAAGCCCAATGTTTGACCTTCACATGAAATCTGTGGTTGCTAAGGTGAAAAATGTGAGTAAAATGATTTTCACTTTCCCAAACTCAGTTGAGTTATCAATGATTACACAGATCCCGTAATTCTTCATTAATTTGTCTAATATAACGATGCAGCTAAGACACTCTCATCTGGCGTCCCATTACATAAAATCTATTCCTCTCAGTCTGCAGACAGAGATTGAGAAAGATCTCCTTATTTCTGCCATCTGTCATTTGTGTCCCCGCAGCCCTCGCTTTCTGTAGCCCAGTGTTTATCCATGATGCGTGACAGGTTTTACGTTGACCTTGGGATACTGACAGGCACATGGCCTCACCACTGCATTACACACCTCTTGTTCTGTTCCTATACTAAAAGTCACACAACTAAGAAGCAAAAAAATTAATAAATAAATGAAAGAGCACACTAGGCAGTTTTTGGTCCAAAGCAGCTTTATTCATCCATTCAGGCAAATCCTGAGGGCTTTGCTCTAGGGGCTGTGCGCACACATCGACACTTGTCGTTTGAAAACACTTAGCCTGAGATTTTCCTCTCGGCCTCCAAAAAACTGAAGCACTGGGAGAATATTTAATGGGGTTTGCTTGGCTTGTCTGTGCAAACTTCTGTTTTGGGAGCCACTCTGTTGATCCCCAATGTTTGGTGTAATCCCTTACCAGGCAAATCCTGTGATATATTATTTAATTCAATAATCATAAGAGCAGTCGGGGTGTTTAATTATTGTAATGTCACACATGTTCCTCTCTGGTCAGCTAACTATTTTGCTTGCTTTTGTTTTGCTCTCAGGGGTTCTCTGGTGACCCTGGAGAACGGGGACCCCCCGGACCTGATGGGAATCCAGTAAGTGGAACTTTATTCAAATGAAATATCCCTTCTAGGAAAGCTCAATTACACCAGGAGGATATTTAATTTGATTTCAACAACTTCTTATTAGACGGTATACTTTATTTAGCAAATTACATCCAACACCAGTTCTTATCCCTTTCACTATAGCCGTGAATAAACTACTGCATACTCTCTGGGAGATGCAGAGGTCTAAGCTTTTTGCATATCCTATTACAGCAGGACCGTTTTAGGCAAGACTATAAAGCAATTCTCTGCAGTTGTTCCTCTCACCCGTCATGATCCATGCTGATGTGAGGTCAGCAGAGGCAGTTTGACTTACCGCTCCTCTTTCCCAAGTTTGACCCTAACTGTTTGTGACTGACAGGGTCAGTGTTAGATTAAAGATTGGCTGACCTCCAACAGTCAGCTGGAGGCTACATTTCCTCTCCCTGCAGTGGGAAGAAGGGATTTTCCATTTGGCCTGATTCTTGTTCGTTCATTCACAGAGAGACCCAAGGAAGCGACAGGAAGGCCATACTGTGCTATGATGTGCTCCACACTCCATCTCTCCCCTATATGAAATGTTTAGGGTAGATGGGGGCAAGGCACTGGGTTTAGATGGTTTGGAGAAAAGCTACTTTGTCACAGGGGCTAAATCTGTCCCATGAGCTAAACATACTCATGGGAGAGTTGTTATTCGGGTTATTAGAGGTGATGAAAACCTGCATTTATCATAAAAAATTATAAAGGATGCTGAATGTTTTAAAATAGGTTACAAATAAAGACCCACTTTCA
Organism: Jordanella pulchra; assembly: GCA_034780135.1. NCBI lineage: Eukaryota > Metazoa > Chordata > Actinopteri > Cyprinodontiformes > Cyprinodontidae > Jordanella > Jordanella pulchra. The sequence continues at coordinate 942 of JAUZNJ010083087.1, read as the reverse complement.
GCATAAAAAGAAAGTTCGCCCTCTTTTAATTCAAAGGTTTTGATATTTAAATCTAAGTTCAACTCTAAAATGAGATAAAATGTTTTTATCACTGTGAGTAATTATTTAACAAAAATTAAGGCAGAATCGAAAAATACATGAAGACTAAGTACACTCAGTGCAGGAAAGTATTTAGCTGTTGAACTTGGGTTTGCACAGTTTATATTGATTAATCTCTACACTTATGGAACAATGTAATTTGGACAGATGTAGAAATATTTGGCCATGATAAACATTTCATTTGGGAAAAAAAAATAGAAATCCAGCTTCTTGGCACAAACATGTTAAGGTAATGATTTCAGCTTGTTGTATAACCACAGAACCTGGGCACTCCGCATTTACTGTATGAGGAACCAGGGTATACTGCTGTCAGATTTAACGCCATCTTTAAGCCAATGTCTAGAGCCTGATTCAAAATTGAATCTCCAACAGGAAAATGTTGTGTGCTAAGTACACTTGAGGTTAGTTTTAAATCATTTTAAAACCTTGTAAATACAATATTGTGTCTATTACGTCTTAATGAAAACTGCCTTAGAGTAGAAACAGGTAGTTTTTACCTATGCCCATGATCAGAAACCTTTTGCTATATTCCTATTTCCTGTTTCTTCTTTCAGGGTGAGCTGGGAGCTCCTGGTCCTTGTGGAGTTCATGGGCTTATCGTAAGTCATGATATAAAGTATCTTATGCTACGTGTTATAAAAAAAGAGTGTTTAGGATATTAACTCAAATAACATCACTACTTTCTTCTATTATATCTGTCATGCAGCGGTTGTTTGGTGGGTGGTGAGGCAGAGGCAGGATCCGGTTGTAGTGGAAATCAAGAGGTTTTATTTAACACAGAGTCCAGAAACAGGGTTACAGGTGATGTGTCCTCAGAACAGGCAGCACGGCAAACTGGATCCA
>JAUZNJ010083076.1:0-23643 GCA_034780135.1 Jordanella pulchra | reverse complement strand
GCTCTAGCAGATCCCAGGAACAACATCTGAAGCCTCAGTCCAGAGGAGTGCAGTCCTAGGAACAGCTAAGATACTGCGCAGAACCCTCAAACTCCCAGGTGTCTGGTAGAACACCCGAGCTTGAGGATGATACAGATACCACCCTATAAGGGTGAGAGAGTGATATATATGTGTGTGTGTGTGTGTGTGTGGTGATATATTTATTACCCATCTCGGTGGGGGTGGTTAAATATGTTATTTACCCAAAACTTGCTTAAACTGTCATACATTGTTTTTAAGCGCAAGACCTACTGGCTGTTAGTTAGAGCTACTTCATCTTATACCTTTGTCCAAGTCTGTTTTGGAAAGCCTGTTTTCTCCAACTGTATGTGTTTTAGCATGGCAGGCTCACAGCGGAGGGGGGTTCCTCTATTCAATGTGCCCCACACCAAGAGAAGCTCTCCTCCTCCACTCTGTTCATCTCGCCAAGCAACTAGGGGATCCTGAAAATTAAAGAAGAATGTTGCAAGCTCTGTTTTGCAGCAGCTCAGTTCTGAAATATCAACCATCAAGACTTAGCCTCGGTTGTTCTGGAGTTCTGGGTCTCCTGGCTTTCCATGTTTGTTGGTGCCTCTTCCAATGTGAGTCTCCCAGGGTAGCTTCACAAAAAAAGGAGAACTTCTGGGTCTTCTGATCTAACCCTAACCCTGTGCTCTCACACAGTGGGGGGATAAAGCATACCTCTGTGGGAGGTGTCCTGTGGAGTTAGCTGGGGGAGGGCTGCAGAAGCAGGATTCCAGCAAAGTCCACAGCAGCACTGAGACAATCTGCACCTTCTGTCCTAGTGAAAGATGAAACATGGACATTGGTCCTCAGTTATTGTTATCAAAAATTATTATAATGGTTTTATGGTACAACATAAATGTACAGTATATATTACAGTTTTGATATAATTACTCTGTGTGAGTTGTTCTTTATAGTTAATACACTGTTTTAGAGTCTCTGTATTTCAGTTAGCGATGAATCAATTAATAATTTAGCTGTCTCGATTAATCCAATCAATTATTTCAGCTCTAGTGCAGTGTTTTATCAGGTCCAAAAAAATTAATGTGCTTCACATTACAATCAGTCAATCATCCATTATATAGACATTTATAGGGTGACAAATTGTGTTTAAAATAAAATTTTATTCTCTCATACATTGTTTATAAATTGCAAAGTACTTTATGAATATTCTTCTTTGTGCCCCCAACATTCAATTTGCAAAGGGGGCCCCCCTCTCTTAGATTATTGACACTCAGGGTAAATGACAGGTCCAGGCATTGTATCATGTGATCCGTGGGAAATGTTATTTATATTTTAGCCTTCAAGCTTTTAGCTTTAGAATTGTATGGCAACATGTACGTATACTATTGTTTCTTTAGGTTTAAAGGTTAATGCTACTTTGCAGTTTACGAAAAACTTTAGAAAGTTCCTGCCACAACATTTTATGCATCCTGCGTGTCAAAAAACGAGACGACATTTGAGACGAGTTGAGAGACAGACAGTGTTAGACAATAACTTGTTCTTTTTATTTTCCCCAGATAAACCTTGAAGGCTTGTCTTCTTGTCCTGTAAGGTGGTTTCCAGTTTCAGACCTGTGAAGAACCTATTAGTGGTCTCATGAATCAGTTATTTTCTACTTTGGTGGGAAAAAGCTGCTTATAGTTGGTAAGGGTTGTCCCAGGCAGGCAAAGAAATTTTAAACAAATTTGTTCCAGGAAGCAGACCAACGCAGACTTCTTATCCACCAGTCATACACATGAGATTTCCTTATTATGACAGAGAAATATTATCTTTTTACTTCTCTTTTTAGACACAGTTTTTTTTTTAAATACTGGAAGTATTTTGAAATTGTAGTAGTGGTGAATTAACATTAGTAAATGTAGGATTTGCATTAGAGATGCACAATCTAGTTTTATCTGATCCAACCTGATACTGATAGCTGTGCTGATCTTATTGGCCGATACTGATCCAATACTACTGCGGAATGATTAAACCCTATACCTTGCTATATAAGTGAAAGCATCAGGCTTGACATAAATATCATTTTTAAAAAGAGGTAACAGAGATAAATCTGCCTATGTTGTTTATCAACAAATAAATAAATAAATGACTATATTGCAATGTGTGATATTGATTAAAAACAGAAATGATTGGAATGCTGGGTCGGCATCATTCATCCGATATTGGAGCTGAAAATTTTCATTTGTGGTTAATTCATACGCACATATGACATCAAATGCTTCATTTGTGAGAGTAAAAGTTTAGATGTAACAACTTTGCTACAATATAGCAACATAATAATGACTGAGTTCTTTTTTTCTGTTAGTTTAGTGAAATTATAATTTCTGTTCAGGTTTAAACTTTGATGTTTGTTGACATATTATCATTCTACACTTCTAATCTGATGCATTCTGAGCTACATGTTTAAATGGGATTTTTGTGCTTCAACATTGGATTTGAAATATGCTTTAAAAATAAAACGAAAAGGTTTTAAATAATTTTAGTTTTTTTTTTTTTTTTTAAAGTACATTTTCTTTTTTATTTTAGGTTCTTCAGCATATCAGCTAATCTGTTCAGTGTACAGTATTTACACAAGTTTCCTAAGAACTGCAAGTCATCTGTTTGTTTTTGCTTTGTGCCAGTTCATAGTTCTCAAGAAGAAGCTGGTTTGGAGCTCTCTGGGCTGTCATTCTTCTAATTTGCAGTTAACTTTCACTTTAGGTTGATTATATTTAATCAATTTAATAAATTTAATCAATATTTATACATACTGATGTGGGTTATATAATGCAGGGGGAAAATATTTTGATTTACAAAAGATGAGGACTATTGATCCAGTCTTAATACTGTTTAAAAATATTCTGTTTACCTGGAGATAGCTTATAATACTTAGTATATTTTAAGTATATCTTGTCTGTTTGGTTAGAAGGAATAAATAAATAAGAAACTTCCGATTGGCTGTCATGTGTCATCAAGAACAAAAATTACATTAAGATCTTTCAAATGAGAGAATTACTTTTCTCTTTTAGAAAATAATCTTGATAAAATAATAGCTCACTGTACAAATCATTTTGGACAAATAAAAAAAAGTAAAAAAAAAATGTTTTCCTATTTTTAGTGTCATAAAAATCGTGTCCCCCAAATTAGTATTTTGCTGCAGACAAGATGTTATTCAGGGAAGTTTAGTTCTGGATGTCACTTCTTACGCATGGAAGCCTTTGCTAAAGGTGTCTTTGATATTTCATAAACAGAAAGCTAGTTCTTCTTCTTACTCCACTAGCTCTGCATCAGCCTAAGAAAACCTCACATCACTTTTCGTGAGGGAAAAGAAAGACAGACTGTTCAGTCTTCAGTTTTTCTGAGTGACATGTCTTGCTTTTTGACCTTCTGAAAATATATGCCAGCCTTTCATTCCCCCTCCATAGAATCTTTTGCTTTTTTCACCTTTTGCTGGACCACCGTCACACCCCACATATGCTAGCTTTAAACATGGGTTTCCCTGACACATTTTTCAGACCCGATGTATTATGAGGGACATTTCCTCAGTGCTTTATGTGTAAAGCTACACTTGGACGTGTTCAGGCAAAAGAAAAGGTTTTCTCACACTAGTTAAATCTTTTAGTCTGAAAATGGCCGTCCCCTATGGAGAAAGCAACGGCTGGAGAGCATATGTACAGCTTTCTAGTCTTATTGCAGATTCTGAATATTGTAGGTCTGGACTATGACTGTATCATTGCAGCATACCAATATGCTTTGTTTGATCTAATGTAGCTCGGGCCTTGGGGTCATTATCCTGCTGGAAGGTAAACCTCCACCCCATAATCCTTTGTTGCTTCTAACAGGTTTTCTTTTCAGTATTGGCCTGCCTTTCATTCTATCGCTCATCCCATGAAATCTGACTATTTTCCCTGTTAAAGAAATGCATTCTCATAGGGTGATGATTCCACCACCATGGGTAACGTGGCGTATAGAGATGATGATATCAGAAAATCATGGACTGCTGCTGGATAAATAATGTGGTCACATTATTAGTTGTAATAAATCTACATTTTCCTTACTTCCCTTTTTTATTATGTGTGCTTTCAGCAATCTCTGTGACGTATAGCACTGTGGGCAATTTGTTCTGTCAGGTTTCCCCGATGAAACAGACTTACACCGTACTGCAATAATTTTCAAGTATAGAATAGAGGGGGACAATAAGAAGCAAATTCATGCATATTTTTTTAACCAATGTGTTGATGTGACTCTGTATCCTGCAGGCATGGCTTATCAACCAGCTACAGTCAGGTCTTCCAATCAAGCTCCTGGAGACTGGAGCACCGGCCTGTTTGACTGCTGCAGTGACAAGAGCAGCTGTAAGTTTGCCAAAGAAACAAAAGAAACGTTTCGGGAAAAGAAAGTTAAACTCTGACCTGGTGAAAAAAATGTTGTTAATTTAAATTATCAACAATTTTTTTACCAGTTATGCAATATTTTAGAAGAACATGGGTTCTTGAGTTGGGAGAATATCAATACATTTTTTCTTCTGTGTAAAAAAGTTTAAGGTCTGTCATTTCCACCATTCACTCAGTTTGTAAATATAAGAAAAAAAAACTCTTGTTTAATGAGAAGGGAAGACTGTATTTTTCCTTTTTGAAAAAGTGCTTTTGTTTAGAGTGCATTTCCACTTATAGCTTCTCAGGATTATAACTCCCTTCCTCAGATAATCAAAACATCTGCTAATTATGATCAGTTCAAAAAGATACTAACAACCTGGCACATAAAACATCACATCTATCACATTTCTGTATAGCAAGTACCTTCCTGATCCCATCCTGGGACCACCTGTGTTTTTTTTACCATCAACATGAACAATTAAGTTAGTTTTACTTACGTTTTATACCTTATATGAAATGTGCACGCAGTTCTTCTGTATTTATAATTTTCATTGACTGAATTTTCTTAAAGTCTTTGATAGATCTGTATAGTTTAGTCATTTTAACCTGATTGTATAACTGCTGATGGTATTAGACAAACAAATTGTCCTTTGTCCAGGGGCAACAGATGAAAAATAGCCTTTTGACTTATTCTGATGCATTTACATATTTTTAAATGTGCATCGTCCCTAAATAATAAATAAATCTCAATCCCAATTAATCTTATATGGAGGTTTAGTGGAATGGATTGGAAATCAGACGTTTAAAACTAAAGCAACAGCTGTTTGATTTGCCTGAATTGTAAACCTACAAGGATAGCCAGTAGTTGGAGAAAATCAACATCCCCTGAAGCTGAAGCTTAAAAACATATTAAATAATGAAGACCTGAAGAAAGACAGGGAGCTCCACTGCTCCTCTTAACTGTCTGAAGTAAAACAAGCAAAAACCCATAATTGAAACTCCACCAACCAGACACCCAACAAATACACACGCTATAGATTGTAGCTTGATTTGCACTCCTGGAACATATGTTTGAAGGCTCAGGTTGAAAGAACTTGGTCTTAATTTGTCAAGACTTGTTAAGAAAAAGTCAATTATTAATTGGAGCCAAATTACTGAGTGGATGAAGCAAATGTTAAGAATTTGCTACTGAAGTCAAATGTGAATTGACCGTCAAATTGGAAGGAAATGTTTCTTTTATGGTAGTAGATCACATTTAAACAATTCCACCTCTAAAAAAAATATAATTCTCTTATTCAGCCTTAACTAACAAAAAAAAAATGCAGATCTGGTGTTTTTCTAAAGAAGACCTGTAGAGTAAGATCAACATTTGAAAATTTGGTTGTCACCCTGCTGTCTATACTCAAAGATTACAAAAGATAAACATATCTGAAGGAAACAGTGAGATCCACTGAACCACAATCAGATAGTACAACATTTTCTAAGGAACTTGTGATGTTACACAGTTTCTGGTGATCTTTTGCAAAAAGCCACATTTTTTTTTGTTAAGAAGCGTTTCTCTTTATTTACAGGAATATCAACTGCAACTGATTTTTATGATACATTCAGCTCATGAGATTAGATGCTGCACAAAATTGGGATAATATTTAAACAATATATGAATACAAATAAGAAAACTTTATTGCAAAGGTTCCAAAAAAAGCAAACTATGTTTTAAAGTGTTAAAGGTTTTGAATAAATTCAGCGGACACTTCTCTAATTGGCATTTTTAAAGTGATCTTGATGCCGAGTGGAACTTTTTTTGTGTGTTTTCTAAATAGACTTAAGTGTTTTAACTGATATTTTTCAGTGTGATTTGAGGTCCTCAACCTGGAGGTTGCGACCCCTAGCGGGATAAAGTATGTACTGCAGAGGGGGTTGGGATTTAGGCTTCAGCTCTTTACTGTGCCTTCAATCGCCAAGTAAAGGAAGGAGCTACATCCCCTTAAACTGGCAAGAGGGGCTAATATGTCCAAAATCTTATTGATGATGGATGTTTTTTTTTCTGTATTATTTCTTTCTTCCCTCATTTCATGGTAGTAGTGCCAAAATGTAAATTCCGTGATCTTCAGAAACTTTTCCATCATGTTTGCCTTCAAACATGCCTCTCCATCATACAGATCATCACCCTTTTTTTCTAAGTATTTTAACTGAACTTCATGGCAGTTCTTTCAGCGGGTTTGTAATGCAGCATGAAGCAGCTCCACACATTGATTACATCTGAACGGTTCACTGTTGGCATCACAAAGAACTCATGTCTTTCACCTTTTCTTCTTTTCGGTCAAATGATTTTCCACATGCTGTCTTACTTGCACACATCTATTAAGCTCTGCTGACATATTTCCCATGCTTGAGGGAAACAAAGGACTTTGTTTACCTAAACCAACACTTTAACCTATGTGGCGTAATATTGTTGAGAAGTAAAGAGTAGCTTGTACACAGGCTTTAACTTGTGCACTGATGTGTAGAGATGTTGTTCCCAAATATCTACATATCATCTATAGAAGGGGCTCCTTTCACCCCCTCTCCATTAATCAAGGGGGTCCCAGTCTAAAACAGGAGGAAGACCCCCTGTGTAGACTAATGCAGCCCAGGTTTACCCAGTAGAGTCTGACTTTATGATAACCTTGCATTATAAATACCAACATATCACCTTGTTTGAAAAAAAGAACTTTTGTTTAAAGTAAGTTATTCCCATGACTGTTAAATAATGCAATGCATTGATATTGCAACAGTTGTGCTTTATTTATTGATGTTAAGTTAATGTTAAAATGTTAAGATGTGCTGAGTCAATGATTCGATGCAATCTGCTGGTTTTCTTTAGATAGAAAACTTTTAACTAATCTGTGTGATTTGAATGAATTGTCTTTGTGAAGTGCCTTGAGATGACGTGTTGTGATTTGGCGCTATATAAATAAACTGAATAGAATTGAGCTTTTGATACATAAATTTGATCAAATTTTGTCTTCAATTGATTTTTAAGAACAATGTTAAACTCTTTCTTCTGCTCTTATAGCTGGAACTCCTAAATGTTCCCTCTAAGGGAGAAAAATAATACTCCATCATGTGGTTAAATACATTAGTGTGACACAATAAATGCAAACACTCCTTTAAGAAAAGTCCTTTTATTGATGTATGAAGCTGCTTTACATTTTTTTCTGAATAAAGAACATTTCATAACATAATGTATAACAAATAAGTCACATATAGGGATTCAAAATCTCACTACAGTGTTAGTCCACACCTGATACATCACATTTACATCACATATCCATTTATTTTTGTAGATTCCCCTTTCCATTAAAATGGGGCAAAAATGTAACTTATTGTTTTCTCCTTTAAAGCATTGAAGATGACGCTCTGAATCTCATTTTACATTTCATAACAGTTGAATGCATTTTATAACAACAACAATAACATTGGAATTTTTCACCAATGCTGTTCAATAACCTACAATAAATCAACAGCAGTATAAGAGGCTTTTAGCCAGATGCAGCCATGCCGTAAAACTAAAGATAAAACAATACTGACTTGAGTTGAAACGCAAACAGTAAATTGTGCTGATGTCCTATTTAGTAGGTTTGAGCCAAGATCTTCATGCCCTACTGTTTGGAAATAAATGCACTAAAGTAACAAATCTAGGCTTGTTTGCTTTAAAAAAGCAGGTATTGTTTGGTTAATCTTTAAGTAAGTTGTAGTGCCGCCTTTATTTAAGAAACATGATCAAAATGTTAGGCCTACTGTATCTCTCTGCAGCCTTTTAGTTTTAAAATCAGAGAAGGTCATCTGGTTCTAAAACTCTACAGAATCTGCTTTAGTGAGAAATTTTAGCAACATCATCCTGTTAAATGAGTCTAGAGAGCAACACCAGAGCTCTTTTACAGTATTTAGTGATTCTCTACACATTACACAGTAGCTACAGCTGCACTGAAACAGTGGGCCACACTATTTCATGATCTTGTTAACAGCACCCAGTGATGATCACACTGAACTCGTTAAGGTTCTTTTTTTCAGACAGACCATGTGTGATAGAATAGCAGATAACAAAAGCTCCTTTACTCCCCTATCTCATGGGGTTCCACAAGGTTTGGTCTTAGGTCCTTTGTTTGTTTGTTTTTTTCTTCCTCTGCTTCCTTTGGGTTCAATACTCAGGTAGCTTGGGATCTTTCATCATCATTATGTTGATGACAGTCAAACAGCTTCTATTTGAGTTGTAGTGACTTGAATTTATTCCTTAGCTCAGAATCACATTGAAGATCAACAGGCTCCATTTGACTGTGATCAGGCATTAGTAACTCCACACATTGTTGAAGAAGTGGGAAAATAGCTCCGTGTCACCTCCACTTTTCCAAAAGTACTCAAAATACAACTCTTACTCCAGGTCTGGCTTATTGGGAACTGCTGCATATTCAGTTAGTTTCCACCAGTTTGACCTCCTTCAGATTTATGAAGTGCTTAAATCTTCTGAGAAGAAATGAAAAGGCTGCTTAAAACTAGCGACAACGGAATGGCTTTAAAAAATATTGCCACAAAACTATTGTTTTGATGTTCTTGGAAGAGTTACTTTTTATTTTTTGGTAAATATAAACCCTAGATGACAGCAAAACAACTACAAAGTGCTGTTAAAGTAAATATAAGTATTTCCTTTAATAACATATTCCACATAATATACTAAAAATGAGCATTCTGGCATATTTCCTCTATAGAGTCATTAGATTAAATCATATACACCATAATCACTACAAGAACATGTCTGCCATTCAAGTTTAAGGACCATAAACAAGCTGTTCCTTTGCAACATGATTAAATAAGTTGCTAGAATTACTCCAAAAACCATAATTATAGACATTATTATGAATAAAACTATGTGTGCATATAATGCAATAACTTACCTGGTAACAGATGATGACCAAATAGAAGTAAAGTCTGGAGCTTAAGCTTAAATTGCACCCTAATGTCCCAAGACATATCTTCCACGTTTCACCAAAAGCTTAATTTAGAGGAAGTTATAACTTTAGATCTGCAAATTAATGTGAACTGTGAGCAGACACTCTTTAACAAAATCCTTGTTCAGGCAGCCATGCAATTAGCACAGAAATCTCACAGCCCCGGGCTGCTGAGAGCCATGTAAGCGTTGATGCACCTTAAAGTGACAGTGGATGTTGTTCTCCTTTAGAACAGCAATGAACTGATTGCAATCTCACTATGATTTGGCACAATTCAATATTTTCCATCTCCTTCAACAGGTTGCTTTGGGTTGTGGTGCTTCCCCTGCATGCAGTGTCAGACCGCTCATAAATTTGGATGGTTCAGCTGTATGCCACTGATGGACATGTGCTGCGTGGTGACTTGCATTCTCCGCTCCAAGATTCGAGAGCGCCACAACATTTCTGTAGGTCATTTTCTCTTGCTTTAGAATAGTGTGCTACTCCCATATCCAGTGACTCTGTCTCCTTTAGCTTCCTAATGATGCTACAGTTTTGGTGTTTTCTCTTTCTCTTATCCTCATCCGCTGCTTTTTCAGATTAAAGTGTTTCCCCTAATTGTCATTGTGGATTTACCAGATCGCTGTTTTCTGTGTTCATTTTATTTTCTTTCTTTTTTTTTTATTTGCTGAATATTTTTTTGTTTTAGTCATTTCAGTTTCTATAGAATATTAGAAATTCAGTGTATTGAAACAGTAAAATAGTGTTATGTTTTCTGGTCGTGACCTGGGCCAAAATACTGAGAGAAACTTGGGATGAGCATGGGGAAGAGTTTGACAACGAAACTCAAAAATGTACAGGTCGTGAACAGAGAGACAGACAGAACTGGAGCAGAAACAGAGAACCAGAACGAAGAACAATGAAAAACAGACTCTTAATTTAAGGATGTCCAAATCTGATATTGATATCAGTATGGGGTAAATTTTGATATGATTTTCCAAGCTACAGCATCATTTCGTTTCTGAAATTAAAAAGTTTAATTGGTACACTACTATCTTCAATACTGATGCAGGGGCGGGAAATTACCAACTAAACTGAGAAGCTAAACAGAACATGTGGACCAGCTGTGTCAGAATGAAAGGAAAGGAGATTGAGAGAAGAAGACTAATTAACACAAAGCGAACCAAACCAAGCCAAAAAAGAAGGGAAAGAGAAACAGTGATAGTGAATATAAATGCACAATAAACATAAAACAAACTACACACAAAGGAATGAACTAATATGGTAACATCTTCAATAATATATTGAACACAGAGAAATTAACTTGAAAGGGGCAAAACTGCAACAGCACCAATATAAAACGAATCTTCTCACAATAACAATGGAGGACATTCCAAATACAAGTGGTGTGAAAAAAGTTTTAGGCATCTAGTTAAATAAAGGAGATCAACGGATATTCATTTAGTCTGCATTTATTTATTTTTTTGCAAAGAAATGAGAGAAAGACAGATAATAACCATGTTCAGCCTTGTTCTGGTTATGAGAACTAAAACTGACCTGTTGTGGGAGGAATATTTCTTGTTCCAAACAGCATCTCAGCCAGACACTGTGTGGCAGGTGGAAAGAGTGAAAACTTTTATAAGTAACTCACTGTATATGTAATAGGGAATAATAGGAGATTGATTTTTTTCCCACAAGAGTAGCAATACACAAAAAATGGTATTTGTCTTTGGTTTAAAGAGCTCAAGTATTTAGACATTTAGTATAGATATGCAGCGTCAGCTTCAGAGAAACTAACAGAAAAATCAAGGGTAGAGAAAGTAGTCCATTATTCTCTTCACAGTCTGGAGCAGGTAAGGCTCCTGTTGATTCTTACTGTATTAGTGGACCAGGTGATCGTCCTCCTGTTTATGCAGAGTCGTTAATACCGCTGACTATCTGTAAACTCTATGTGTAGGGAGAAGAAGAAAATCAGTGGGGAGAAGCTTTCTTCAAACCACTTTAAAATCTTCCTTATCACAAGAAGCAGAATCATCCTATGTAGTGGGAGGCAGCGCTCAGTGTTTTAAAATGTGCAACATAACTTTGTTTTGTCCTGCAGGGCTCGGGCTGCGATGACCTCTGCAAGATAATGTGTTGCTACTGCTGTGTGTGGTGCCAGATGAATCGGGAGCTAAAGATCCGGCACGACCATCCATCGGTCATCACCACCCAAGTTGGCAGAGCTTAATATGCAGACTAAGTTTGTTGAGTTTATCTGATGTGCTCTGCAAACAGTACAGATGGATTATTGTTATAATCATAGGTAAAGATAAACGCTTTTAGTTTAATCTCTTAGCTCCCACCGCCTGGCACCAAGTTGCTCTGATGTCACATTTTGAACAGAAAGCTTATTTGCAAACAAAACCTTACATGTTGATTAAGAAATCGACCCTCAACTCAATTGTAACACAGCTATACTCTGCAAACACCGATAAGTAATAATCTCTCATCAAAATTACAACTAATAATTTTTACTTCTTTCCTTGCTTTGGTCTTCTGAAGTTCCAAAACACATTCTATCCGGGCATAAACAGCTCATTTAGACTGCAACACTCCACAGAAAAGTAATATCCAGTTGTACTTCCCATAAAATAAAATCATGTGTCCTAATAATCTAAAGACATATCGGGATAAAAAGGCATTTTTCATGTGTCTGTCTGTCGGCCATTTTACATGATCTACGTTGAGTAGACTCGTTCACCAATGTCTTTGCTTCCAAAAATCAAGCATAAGTTTCTTTCTCTGTATCCAGAACACGTTGGAAACGTCCTGCATGTAAGAAACGCCATCTCAAAGGGAGTACGCCATTTTAGTCTTTATTTAGCTGGAATCCACAAATCAGGGACCAATAAACATTGATAGTTTGTTAGCCAATAAGATAAGCTCTGCAAGAAAGTATTGGAAGGAGAGAGGAGAGGGGAAATTACTAGATACAGAAAATGCATAGTGCAAATCCTGAAAGCTGAAAATATAAAATATTACAAAAAAAGTGCTTGAATGAAAATTTGTGTAAAGCTGCACATAGAAATCTGTTTTTTTATGGTCAAATTATTCCTAAAATCCAAGTAATCCATTTTGGCATTTTTGGTATAATTTGGATCAATTGTGCCGAATGGAGCTTTTGAATACAAACAGGGTGACAGTTTCACAAAGCTTATGACTAGAAATCTGAAAATGTACACAGTTATTGTCCACAACATGGAAAACAAGAGTAGTGAGTTGCATCAAGAATATGTTCTTTTGGACATGTTTGAAGCTGCATAGTTCAAGTTTTGTAAAACTTACAGAGTTTGTACACATATTTACAGAAACTAGAAAATATTAGCTTTTAAATTAGATACATCATAAGCTTGTGGGATTTATTTAGGTATGCAATTTATTTGTGCACAAGTTATTAAAAGGTGGGAGCACTTAAGCTTTCTCTCTTTGTTAGAGTCCTACATTTTTATTTTCTTACCTTTCTGTCTAAGGTATTACAGTTATAAAGCTATGTCCTCTTGTTAGTGTTTTTTAGCCTTAGTGTTTGTGACCAGTTTCATTCTTCTGACTTTTGTTCCTCAATGAACTATGTCCTGCAAATTATAACGTCCGTATTTAATCATTTAACTTTTTAAATCATTTTTCTCCCATTAGATGGATCTAGTTTTGTCTTTAGACCATTAAACAATAACTCATCAAGAATCTAAGCTGTGATTGTTGAATACATGATCTGCCAACTAAACATCATTCAAAAAATACCCCAAAATGTTTCAACCTCTAATGTGACTCGTGTCTATGTATCTTGAATTGTTCATCAGATAAGCATGAAATAAATTTTAAAAAGGTAAAAACTAATATTCTATTGAAACACGTTTTGATACTTTTATTTTTCTGTCTTATCTTAAAAAGAAAATTCACAGACCTCCACCTGGATTTTACTGATATTTACAGAAGTCGCAAAGTGTCAAGATGATCTCATATTATGAAGAATAAGGTGATAATAATAACACATAATTATGATAATACTCACAGTGACCAATAATTGGAAAAAACAATATTAAAAAACAATATTACTGAAACTTATCTCCAAATGAATAACAAAAAATGACTGAAACTAGTCAGAGAGGAATCAAGAGCCCCAAAAAACCACAGAAGAAGATTAAATAATTCCTGCTCATAGCCAGTTGTGCTTCTCCAGACTAATCTAAAAAATAATAAATATTGTGACACAAAATTGAAAGTTATAAAGATTAATTAAAGGGTGGAATTTTATGAATATCGCTTTAAGATAAAGAAACCAGATGGTAGCAGATCCTGGATCCATATTTTGGATGTCCATCCATCTGCTCCCAAGTCCTCATTACACCCATCTGGATGAAATGCGATTAATGCAGTGGCTGTGTTAAATGACAATTAGGTGAAACCTGTTCATGTACGCAGTCAGCAATCCTTTGCCACGCTATTTCACGTCTCTTTCTTGCTGCCACCGTGTTTGACTTTTCTTGAAGACTTTTTTTTCCCTCTTTGTATTTTTGTAAGACGAGCTTTTGTTCCTCACAGGAGAAATATGGTGCTCTCTCTTCTGTGCTCATGATTGTGATCAATCTATCTTAAACCCGAAATCAGAAAACTGAAAGTACATAGATTTATATGCCTTGTTTTGGTGAGGAGGCAGGCACATGTGTCTGAGTCCATCAATGAGACACAGTTCTGCTTAAAACATGTCAAGCTTAATTTCTAGCTGTATTTACTGGAACTTTGTGCTAACTATTGAAATGTCTTCTTTTGACCTAAATAACTATTACAACTTGGGACATAGTTGTGACCTAGAAAGTTATGACTCTGTCCCACTTTTGCCCGTCATTACGTATTTGCCTTTTAAGGAAGTGTAGCTCTACTGATGTTGATCATCAGATGTAAGTTAAGTGCTGTTACTGTAGGGGGCATTGTTGATCAAAAAAAGGAACTCAGACATACAGAAACTGATGCAGAAGGAAACTCTAAGCCCTGCAGCTTTTATATTCATAAAGCAAACATTATTTAAAGCTAAACTAAATATGTTTTTCAGAATGCGTGCTCCACTTTTATGCACACCATAACCAGGTATCTCCCTGCAAATTATTCAAGGTTTTCCTTTTACATACCGAGATATGAGCACATATTTTGCACTGATCCTAAATGTCAAACTATTGCTTGATAGAGACCTGAAAACCAAACGCCACTTGACTGTTTAACCAATGTAGGGATAATTTAAGCAGCAGTATCTCTGTGGCCGGGGCGGGGGGAGAGAAGTCAGTTACAGGAAGTGCAGAGAAACTGTGAGGAATGGATCAATCTACAGGTGTCACTTCTCATTGACTTTTACCAGCTTTCCACACAAACAGGAAGCTACTGTGTTTTTCTCTTATGTTCATCCTAAACTGAAAGAGGAAGTTTTTTTCTCTGAGTACGTTCACGTACTGCATCTCCAGTCTCCTGCTATAGCTGCAAGGGTTCCACACTGCTATGGACGTCTACGAAGAAGCATTGAGCTATCTAGAGTCACATCATGTAGCAGGTGAGCTGGAAGGATTCCAATGACGTGCCTTTTCATTGTTAAATATCAAGTATTACTTCACTATGAGAACAGAACATTTTTAGAGTTGCTCCTTCCTTAATGCGATGTTTGGACTAAGCAGATGGAGACGTCCTGGAAGATGTTTTCCATGAGGAGGCGGTGTCCTGTTTTCTCTCCCCTCTCAGCTCTGAGAGCATAGACTTCCCCGACACCCTGGTGAGTTACACTGCATCACAGATGTGTCATGTCATTCAGTGGATGTTCTTGGGTTTCTTGTTTTCTCTAGTGGCTAGTTAGTCTTTCAGTGATTTAATTTCCATAATGCCAACAGGAATATAAGTAAGGATATGTGGCCAAATAGAGATGATGCTTTATATTTACCAGAGAAATGTTTTTTCTACACATCCCCTCACTCATTTTTTGTTACATGCCTATAAAGCTTTAGGCTGAAACCTAATGTCTGCATAATTTGTGGTGGCTCAAGTATAAAACCCCATCACATTGATTGCAAATTCTCTTTGGATTACTACTTCCTCTTGGTTCCTTCCATGTTTAGTGCTGTTTTGGAGACTGCAGTTCTTCTCTTTATTTTAAGTAAGAAGAACCAGGATTGACCATAAAATTGCAATTAGACTTTTATTGGCATCCATTTTGAAGATGTAACAGATTTATTTGATTTTTTTTCACTATTATACTGCTTAAATAAAATTTTTCTCTTATCTTGTCCATGAAAAAGAAACTAATCCCATGTAAACTCCTCTACATTTCAGAAAAAATGAAGGTCTTGAGTAGTATTTGTTCTAACTAACTTTCTAACCCCTTAAAAGTTAGAAAATAGTAGAAGCTACAAAAAATAGCTTCTGCTACATTTATAACATAAGGCAGAGGAGTCTCTGCTTCAGCACACCTGCTTCAAATGATTACACTTCTTTCTAAGCAGCCACTATGGGCTGCAGGGGCCTGCTAATCACCCGTTTATTTAAGCCAGGTGTGCAGAGGCACGAAGATACCTAAAACATGCAGGATCCTGAGGGCTGAGTCTGAAAGCCTCTGCTTAAAAGGAATACAATGGTATGCAGTACCATCACTTTTCAATTTTACCTATCAGCGTACTGGGACTTGCATACACACACACACTCAACCCCTGACCTATCCACAGTTTACAGTGGAATGAAACCAACTGCTATGACACAAAAGGTTTGTCGTACATGTAAAGTATGTGGCTGATGAGTGAGGAAAAGTGGAGAAAAACTATCTAAGCTGTGACATTTACCTGGTTCCAAAATGATTTAATCAAACATAAACAATGTTGAATAGTAACAGCAGCTGTCTAATCAGTCCTTCACTACACATAAAAATGAATTCTCAATAATCTAGTGTTCAGGCATTTCACAAGGAACCGGATGGTGCAAAAACCTGTCAAAATATTTAGAGAGAAAAGGTTAGATCAGGGGTAGTGCTGGCCTTCCATGTTGCTCTCCATTATTTACTTTCCTGATTTTTGTTGCACTGGTGACATCATCAACACTAACCCAGCGTGATGGCTTCACCAGACATGCAGAGGTAGAGGGACAGAGGCCACCCAACCTTCCATCGGGGGGGTCAGACACAACTTTTTCGACAAGGGGAAGGGAGCAAAATGCTGATTGTTAGTGGGTCAAACCATGTTTGAAAAAGCCACATTAACCTGCTAATTTCAGTGTCAAAGAGGCTGTACAAAGAGTTGCATCTAGCATGCAGATCCATGCATGCAAGTAAAAGTATGCACCTTCTCACACAGAGATTACAGCAAAGTCCTGCAACAAGGGACTCTGGGGAGTGGGGAGAGGTCAATATTTATCTTGAATATTTTGCTTTTTTTATAACTAATAATATGTAGGGCTGCCAACTACCGATCATTTTGCCAATCAGTTTATCTGTTGATAATGTTTTCGACTAATAATCGGATAGCGAGAGGTTGCGTAAAGATATTTTTTACAATATTCAGACCGGGCGAAACTAAACCTTTTCCATTTGAGGACAAAAAGGGTTTTCATCTTAAATGCAAAATGTTTATACAATGTTTTTTTACAGTAAGTATCTGGCGCTGTCAGCTAAAGGAACGATTTAGAGTATCTATACTCCATTAATCAATGACTAAATTTGTTGACAATTAATTCAATAGTGGATTAATCATGTTTAATCTGATTGTTATTCAGTTTTATTCTAAATATTATATACAGTATAGATCTGTATGAAATTATTACACATGTTTAAATTGCATATTTGTATGACATTAAGGGGAGTATGGAGATTTTTTTTTTTTCGCTCAAAGTACTGACATAAAAAATGCAAGAAGTGCCAACAAGTGTGCCACTGATGATTTTCCTAAAACCCTTTCTTCTTTTTTTCATTTTATTTTTTGCCTCCAAATGTCTAATGTCAGATAGTGTGGCTGCAAGAGATACATTTATTTAGAGAATTATTAACACATGTACAAAGGTGTGGTATCTCATGTAAAAGAGACTTCAAATAGGGACCGGAGAAGCCTTAATATGGGAGGAGAAACTATTCCTCAGTTTCAGGCCATCTTATGTTTTTTTGTTTTTAAATTACATCTTGCACTTTATAATTGTGATTGATTTGTCTGTTTGAAGTAAGCGGGTGGAAAAAGTTTAGAGGGTTGATAAACAGCAACCATATCAATAAAACTATCAATAAAAAAGAAATTAAAGCTAGAAAGATATATTTCTAAAGTTAAATTCACTGAGTCATCTCAAGGCTTTATCTTTGGGTCCATTTTCTTCTTGTTCCACACAGCTGTCAGTTGGACAAAATGTTTTGCACTTCTTATCACTGAGTGGCTGATTATCTCAAAATATATCTACTGTATCTATTTAAGTGCATAGCTTTAATTGAGCTGTTGGAAATATGTAAATACATGTACCTAAATAACTTCAAAAGGCTAGGCTAAAAATTTACAAATACCCATTATAAGGAATTAAAGTTGAAAAGCAGAACTTGTGGTCAAATGTTTACATGCACCCACAAAAACGTATTTAGGGTTATTCATTTATTTACTTTTTCACCCAGTGTTTTTCCAGAGAGGAACAGTATTCAAAGATTCCACAGATTTTTTAAAAGACAGTGATCGGGTGAGCTAGTTGGGTCTTCTTTAGTTCAGACAGAGTCCAAACGGGCTCAAATACATACATACACCTCCAACAATACTGAGCTAAATGATCATATTGTTTTTGTAGCCATCAGGATACAACTGATATTATTCTGGCTGAATATTTGTCAGCTCTTTTCTTCTCAGAATGGGCACATGTGACACAGTACCTGATGGTAGTCAGAGGGCCCGGTGGCTCCTCTGTACGGTAGCCTTGCTTCTGTCAGTGAGCCCCAGGGCAGCTGTGGCTACAATGTAGCTCACCACCATCAGTGTGTGTGAGTGGGTGGATGACTGAATGACTTGAAAAAAAGCTATATAAGTACAGGCCATTTATCATTTGAGCTGAAAAGCTGATCTCTACTAATTCTGAATTGGTCATTAAAATTTTGCTCGAACCTTGTAGGTTGCTAAAACAACACAACGTTACTATTGCATTTTACAAAGTGCCAATTTTGTAGCCAGTTCTGGTTTTAAATTTCACTGAATTGAATCTTTTATCATTTAACTTCACGGTGGGAAAAACCTAGAATAGATCCCTGAGTCCCACATTAATTTAACTTCTATAGCTCTGGTGTCTTTATGCAAACTTTTAACCAGATGCTAAATTTGGTTATTCAAACTTTGTAGTGGGATGATTCACCAGAGCACGTAAAGCAATGTTCTTCTAACAACAACACAGGCTCTGCGGCTCACTTGGATATCTCACTGACTGATTTCATGTATCATTCCCAGACTTCATGCACCCATGAAGAAATGCTTGAGAAGAAGCTGGTGGTCCTCAGGGGAATCCTGGAGAGTGAGGAGGTATATCTCAGGGAGCTGGATGCCCTACTAACGGTAACCTTGACACATGCTGAAACAAAATAATATGAATCCTTAATCTTTCATTTGTTAATGCATCTTGTCTTCTACCAGCTGTTCACAGTCTATTCTTATTTAGTATCAAAACTGACTCATGCATACTAAAATTTGTTACAAGCGGGCTTGTTGTGCACAATTTTAAACAGCCCCAGACTTGTTCGTTGCTGCTTAACTTCCCTTTTGTTGTCGGGCTACACCCACACTAATAAAAATGACGTTTTTAAGCTACCCTTAACCTTTCATTGGCAGTTAAATGACAATTAATAATGCATTTGTGCTTGTTAAAATAATATTGTATTTTTTAATGTAATGGCAATGAAATTACCTGATCTTAATATGCAACATTACCCAGACCACACTTATTAGATGGAACTGCTTCCCTCTTTGCGAATTGTTTAAGTATTGTATATAAGGTTCCTCTTTTTCTTGAAAACTGAAGAAGTTCTCAGCTAATGTGACTTTAGAGTAGCTAAAAATAAAACAAAGGCAGTTTGAGAACACGTTTTCAAAACCAAAATCTACACTGCTCCTATTAACATCTTAGATTAACATATAGCTGTAAGTTGTGTTTTAGTTTTGCATGAGGAATCCTTATCTGATAAATTTCTGCCTGTTTTTTAAATGTTATTCAACTACTTTTTTAATTCAATGTGTTGTAGACACTTTTTACTGACTACATGCCAAAATATGGCACAAAGGTTATCCAAACACAATTCTTTGTTTGCTGTACTTTTACCTTAAAAATCATTGCAACGACTTGCTTGTGGAATTTGCATAATTAGTAATCCCTCCCTGCAGGTCATATTGTGATGGTTTGGATAAAAATATTTAAAATTTAAGCTTGGCTGACAACCTCATTTCTTTGTTGCTGTTGTACATTCCAGCAACATTTCCCTTCTACATTTAACCTATCCTATAGGGAGCAGCATTTTGCAATACCAATATATCAGTATGTTGAAAGAAACAAATAAGAATAAATCAAATTATAATGTCTACTTCACAAATTATTACAGTAAAAAATAAATGGCCGAGTCTCAGACAGTTCTTTTACAATGTAAATAGGTAAAAATATCACACTAAAACCTTGATATCAGTGGTTGTAGAGACTTGCATCAAAGAACACTCTCATTAGAGAGTACTCTGCCAAGTACGTCTTCTGGGATGCTGTAAACGAGATGCCTGCTGCACTTCTATTTCGATTTTGACCACTAAAATTATTCCATGTATCACTTTCCTTAAATTTCTTATTTACACAAAACATTTTTTTCAGTACCTTTGCAAGGCACTGTATATTTAGAGAGGGGTTTTTAGGCTTAAAAACAATCAGGACAGTGGGCAACCTGTGTGAAGTAGCCATAGAAAATGATCTTAAGTGGTAGAAGTTCTCTGTGATTATTCAAAGGATAAGCTTTAACGCTATGGTGTTTTCATACGAGTGTTTTTGCCCATGCAAATTTCATACCCAGAGGTGAGTGTAGGAAGTGGTAAAAATAATGTTTTATAGCTGTTTCAGGTCTACCATAGACCTGACCAATATTTTTTAATGCAATGCTTTGCAAAAGCTCCTCGCCTGGCTTTTTGGTTTAGCGGAACGGTCGAGTCCACTGTCTGTATAGCTGAAAAAAACAAGCCCTCAAAATGATGCTGCCACCACCACATGCAACTGTGGAGATAGTTTGTCCAGAGTGACGTGCAGTGTTAATATTTACTCCCACGAAAGTGTGACTAACAACGAGCACAACTGATACTTTGCCCGAGAAAAATTTCTGCTGTGACTCATGCTTCTAATAGGAAACTCTAAATACAGAGCTGGTAAATGGCAGCATATCCTCTTTTAGACGGGAAATGGTGGCGCAATACCTTGCACACGGTGCATTCATGGTCAAAATATGCTTTCTTTTTTTTTTCTTCTATTAACAGCAACAACTTCTGATTTCCTGTTTTCATTAGGAGTGAACCACTGAATAACAATAAAGCATTTATTGCATGTGTAATAAAGGGAAAAGAAAATGTACAGTAGGTATTTCAAAGCTGTGTATTTTGCTCCTAAGTTAGCTTGTATTAGGTCTGAGGCTTAGATGTTATCAGTGCAAACATGCAACAACATTCAAATTCTCAGTGTGAGCTGTGCTGTTCACACATTTAGCTGCTCATGCTTCACCCCACCTATATTCTTTTGTATCTCCTTTAGACCATCAAGTTATTTTCATCTGTTTTTAACTCTTCTTGAATTTAATCAGGTGTTTTGGCTCTTTTTGCATGACCTCTCTCTGCAGCCCATGAAGGCTCTGCGGGCCTCAGCCGGGACATCCCAGCCAGTGCTGTCCAGTCAGCAAGTGCAGACTGTTTTCTATCAGGTGCCAGAGCTCAGAGATATTCACCAGACCTTTTACACAGGCCTGAAGGGCCGTCTAAACTCTCACAGCCAGGCGGAGATAAGCTCACCTCAGGAAACGGTGATGTGCAGCAACCCTGAGCTGGAGGTGGGAGACTTGTTTCTGAAAATGGTAAGTTCTCTTCTGATGTAATGCAGAAATTGGTCGGTGCCTGCAGCTTATCAGGTCATCTGTTTTTGAACACAACCCTTGTGTGTTTCCATTCAAAGAAATGCATGAATACGTAACATACTTGTGGTATCCTTGATGTGGATAGGAGGTAGGTTAGGCAGAGAGGTAGACTGAGATTGCCAAAAATCTCTAAGAACTCAGATTTTTTTTAAATATAGAACATTTTTATCATAAAACATCTGAATATATTTATTTCTCATTCTTGCCACATATTCTTAGTATTTATGGTCAGACATTTGAATCTCTACCCTTTAATCGAATTTATTCCATTCTAGCGATGGCTTTAAGTTTAGGGTAATTTTTTAATCCTTTTGTCAGGATTTTTATATATTTCACTCCACCCATCTTCACACCAATTGTGTCCAGAAATCACACCCACAGTGATACTGCCACCATGTTTCAGCAGATGTCGTTTACGGTTTAAACTGTTACATTAGTTGCACACACTTCCAATCAAATCAGTTGAAGTTTTTTGGTTTTAATGGAGCAAAATTAGTTTGGGGGATAGCTTTTGTGAGGAACTACAGGCTCTGACAACTTTGGATACACAACATATTCCAAAGCAATAAACTATGATTCCCTTTATATCTGAAGAAGCTGAGTAGGACTAAAGAACTTGTTACAACCCTTCCCCAAGATGACTAAGGGTACAACCTGGCACTGGGTGTAGCACAGAAAATAGTGATCTAAACAGTTGATGTCAGTAGAAAAATTATGGTTAAAAAAAACCTCAGTCACAGGTAGTAGAAAACACAGGGAAGCTTTAAGCTTCAGGGTCTCCAAGGCCAAAACAATAAACCAAACATCCCCTTTTAACTACAAAATAAAAGCACTTTCTAGAGGAGAACTGAAAAAAGTACAAAACCTGAACTCCCTGGCTAACCACAAAAGAGGAGAAAACGGTTAAACAAAGATGGCAGAGAACCCATACCAGCTTCCACCACCTCTTCATGGAGTGGGTGATGAGTTCCAACACATTGGACCTGTGGAAGAGATGATGAAGAGAGCCCCTAGAGGTCAGTGAATGTAACAGAAGTGGGGACCGTTCGCAGTATATACAGACCATAAACATTAACTGAGAAGATTAGGGCAGCTAAGAAAATCTTCAACCAAAAGTTGGAAAACTGCTTCTCAGCAAATACCCCAACAATATTTTGTTTATTGAGGCTGGTCACATGGAGTTTAAGTTCTCTGCCTCCATTATTGGTGCTGCCACCTATTGCTGTGGCCATAAGGTCTGCATTGCCACCTACAGTACGGGATGCTGTAAAGCGGAACAAGGAGTCCTTTCGAGCATGGCTGGCTTGTGGCACATCTGAGGCTGCAAGTAGGTATTGTGAGGCCAAGTAGCAAAAGCTCAGGCCTGGGAGGAGTTTGGAGAGAACTTGGAGTAAGACCAGTTGCCTCACCTTAAAGTGATTCTGGCAAACTGTCTGATGCCTCCAGAGGGGGAAGTTGCAGGAAGTTTTGCTAGAACTGTTTTCAGTGGGAGTAAAGAGCTGCTGACCCTAAAATCCTGGAAATTGTTGGATGGTGGAGGGAATAATTTGAAGATCTCCTTAATACTTAATCTGCTCGGGGCTGAAGTCATGGTGGTATGTCCTGGGGAGTGGATGACATCAACCCTGAGTACCTTAGATCTCTAGATGTCGTATGGCTGTCACTGCTTAGACAACTGTTTAGCAACACAAGGACTGGCTGACTGGGGTGGTGGCTCCCTTTATAAGCAGGAGGCCCAGAGGGTGTGTTCTAACTATAGGGGGATCATACTACTCAGCTTCCTCAGGAAGACCTATGCCAGGATGATGGAGAGGAGAATCAAGCTAGTTGTTGAACCTTGGCTTCAGGAGAATTGGGGTTTTCATCCCGGCTGTGAAACAGTGGACCAGCTCTACATTCTCTGCAGTGTTCTATAGGGTGCTTGCTAGTTTGTCCAACTGGTCAACTTGTGTTTTGTGGGCCTGGAGAAGGTATTCAACGTTGTCCCCCTGTGGCGGTCTGCTTTACACCATTGCATCCAAAGCTTTGCATTGCACCTGGTGATATACAGTTGTGGTCAAAAGTTTACATACACTTGTAAAAAACATAATGTCATGGCTGTCTTGAGTTTCCAATAAGT
>JAUZNJ010083065.1:0-23643 GCA_034780135.1 Jordanella pulchra | reverse complement strand
TTGAGTGAAACTCTCCAGACTGTTGATATGAATATTATAGCAATTAATACAGACAAATCAAAACTGAGTTATTATTTAATCGCAGTAGCGATAATTGAATTTCAACAAAAAAAAACCAACTTTAGTAAATTTATTCAGTAGTGGGTAGTAAGAGAAATTTGTTAAGGAATTGATGTTTTTTTTTTAATCAATGCTTGCTTTACACTCATCTAGCCCTCTTCATAATAAAATAAGGCAACTATTGGACTAAACATTCACTTTTTATTTTGAGTGGATTAGAGTTTAAGATTTTGAGTAAGAAATGGTCTATTCTTCTAACATACACAGTGAAAATCATTCTCCCATGTCCAGGGTGGCATGTAGATGGCGTCTCTGTCTGAAAACAATTAGACGCCTCTTTTTGGCAGCATTAAGTATTAAAAAACAAATAAACAAAAAAAAAAATAGTTCATTTCAGAATACAAATCTCAGCTGAAGATAGGTCATTCATTAGGATAATGATCCAAAACATGCAACTAATTCAACCAAGAAATGGTTCACGGTATACGAAGGACTCAATGTGATTTAAAGAATAAATTATCTTTCATTTTATGCATTAAAGAAAAAAAATCTAGTATTAGTAACTTGCTATAATGAATGCAGACAGCAGATTTTTTCACCTTCAGAAAGTCTTTAAGCAAAATTGTGTTCAAGTATATTTTATCATTGCTTGAAAACTATCAACAACCATAATTTAAAATCAAGTAGAGCACAAACACAACAGAAAGGAATGAAAACAGCATGACTAAGATTTGTCCACATGGGTCCAGCTGTTGTTAGTCAGTGAATAACTCAGTTGTAAGCAGACATCTTGTAAAACCACAAGGGCTGTTTTTTTCTCACCCAGACTTTATATACATAAAATTCCACAGAATAAATATGGCCAGTTCTGAGTTTATTTGCCAAGGCCCGCACCCCCTAAGACCTTACTGAGCTGAGCTGTGTCTTGTAAAGCCAATCAAAACAAGTGATCAAACCTATGATGTATTCAAAGTGTGAACACAAAATCTATTTAATTCAGCTATAGTGGACCAAGAAAACAACGACCAAGCAAGCAGTAAAGCGGAGTAACATTGGCCACTTTGTGTTAAACGCACCATGGTCTAGATGTCAAAAACAGCATGGAGTTTATTTATTTTGAAATAGGGTATACAATCCCTTCAGACAGTAAAAAGAGTAGGAATCAGCCAAACACATGAAGAATTGGTGGAGGACTAGTTACTTGTATGTTTACCTTGACTAAGGATACACAACCCTCTGCTCCAGAGCCTCAACTAGCTCTTGAAACCAAGAAATGTATTAACTTTAACCAAAAGGTGAACAACTGAACAGTGTTTAAAAAAAGCAATGGCATTCAATTTTTTTAATAAAAAACCTTAACAGTTTTCCCAAGACATATTCCTTAAACCTTGGCAAAATATTTCCTAATATAGTGACACTAATAATAAAGGAGGGTTGCAGGATGATTTTTCAGATTCATAGTAATGTGATGTCAAAGGGGTATGGAGGGCCCCAGGGGCCAAATTCAATAAATAAATCTGAATAAATAACTAAACTATGAAATGTTACAGTAAATAAATATACATTTTTAATACATCATTCTAAAATAAACTATATCAGTAATTTAGGAAACATATTCTATTTAAATCTGTCTGTAGGATCTGATTTAATTTTCTCTGTAAATGCATTGAGATGACATGGTGTGAATTGGCACTACATAAATAAATAGAATTTAATGTTCTATACATTATATACGTTTTAAAAATACATGTAATAACAAATACAATAATTATTTCAATCTTTACTTGTAAACAGAGTGAAATAATTACATGTATTTTAGACTTTTACCCATAGGGGTCACCAGTCTCTGGCACTCTAGTTTTAAGGGTCATTTTAAGTGGCCATTCTTTGGGGACCCCTGGAATAAGGTATAGTCTTTTTTTAATATATTATTAAGCCTGAAGAAGAAAATGTATCATAAATGTAATCTAAGCTTCTCGGTAGCTTCTCTTCTGTCCTGTTGGGAGATTAAATCAGTAAATGAATATGTCCAATGAAAAGCTGCAGGGTTCCCACTCACCACTGTGCTGGCTCCCAGCACTGCCAGCTGCTGGCCCCCCAGGGAAAGGCTGTGGCAGGTCATATGGATGTGGAATAGGAAACTGATAAGGCAGAGGCATCGGCCATGGAGCAGCTCCTGGGTGAGGCAGAGGAGGGACTGTGTCCTGGTCTGACGCCCCCCCACTAGAGCCATCATGGTCATGCAGGGAGAGATGGGCCATATCTGCGGAAAACAAGGGAATCATTTGATTCCATCTGCCACCGTCTCTTTCTTTCTCTCTCCTTGTATAAAATATTTTACAAATGATATAGATGAATTTGTACTTTTCTTTCCAGTCAATTATTTAAGCAAAACAGCTCCGCACACTTACTGCCACATAGGTCCCCGAAGACATAGTAACACTGTTCAGAAAAGGTTATCTTATTAACGGTGTGCCGTATGTATCCGGCTTTCAGCAGGTTGCTGGCGTATTTACGTGCTTCTCGACGATCTGAGAATCCTTCTACATGATGGAAGAGCCAGTCAACCACATCAGACCCTGAGACAGAGAAGGACAAACCCATTTTTACCAGCCACACAGCAGTAATTATTCTTTAAATGGCAACGGCACCATAATACTATGGAATATCACAGGATATCATGCAAAGAAAATGGCACTGACAATAACACTGGACTACTAACTGAGCAGATCCTCTGAAGAAAGGATAGGAAAGAGTAAAAATAAATCCTCTTCAGAAACATTATTATTCTTCTAGCTGTTTGCTATTGTCATGTTATAGTTAAATTTCAGTGTATTTAATAAGCCAACATAAAATAGAACGTAAGTGATGTGAATGGTAAAGCATTGATGGTGTGCATCTGTATCCAAATATAGCAGCGAACCACCTTTCATGGTAATGACATCCAAAAAGTTGTCAGGATATCTCTGGACCTGAATGTCCTGTTGGAAGGTTAACCAGCAGCGCAGTTTATCTATTTGTAGCCTCAAAAGTTTTATTTTTTTCTTCCAGGGTTAACTGAGAAATTTGTTTAATCCATCTTCCAATCAGCTCCGATGAACTTTATCTGTACAGCCATTTAATAAAAAGCAATGTTGCCACAGCACAATGCTGCCACCTCCTTGTTTCATGTAGACCAAAGTTAATACCCTGCCTGATCTGGGCAGATTCTTCCTCATGTTGCTCTTTGTGGTTTGCGATTAGTTGCAAACAAGATTTCATTTAACTTTCCTTTAGTTTAGGTTTTCTTTTTGCAAATTTTCTACTAAAGGTAAATCTGTGGAGTTCACAATGAAACGTTATTCTGTTCAGAGGTTTTCTCCGCAAAGCTGTTTCATCACTGTGGCTAATTCCCAGAGTTATCATGAGTCTCTTGAATAAATATTTGGCTGATGCTCTTCAACCTTGGCCTGTAGGTTTAGGTTGATGGCCATGAGTTTGTAGTTGCGTCATACTCTTTTTATTTTCAAATAATGTATTAAAAACATTTCTTAAAAGATGTTTAAAATAGGAAATATTGGTTTATAACTTATTAATCAGAATGTCTGCAGTCTGTTGTTTTACTAATTTTTTTTTTCAACAAACTTGTCCTTTCACTTCACAATTATGGTCTACTTGGTTTTGGTCGCTCAGCCATCTCCCCTTCTCTGATAAACATACCAATAAAGGCGTTAGCGATTGTTATCTTGAGCCACATCCTGTCCCGCACCTCCAGACCCGACTCTGGACAGGCCATAGCCTTAGCAACTGTTGCCATGTCGCTATGAATTGACAGATGAAAGTCATCAAATCCTGGGAGACATAAGAGGACAAATTTTAGTTTACAAATAAATAAAAAAACAAAACAAGAGTCCATATTGTGTAAGAAACTGAGTTACATTCTGTTTTTTTTTTCCCAATTGCTAAACTGATGACAAAGGCAAAAATGTTTTGGAATTTGCCTTGAATAATGTTTGGTTTCCTGCAGCCTGAACTGAAATGGGATTTCATTGTGATCTTAAAAATAGATTCAGACAGATAATTATTGCAAAACAAATAGGTTAGCAGCTCTAAAAAAAGCCTGAGTGTAGAAAATATATTCCTTAGAACATCAAACTATCTCATAAATCATTAGAACAGTCTCAGCCCATTCCAAGATTGCATATTTTGAAAAGTAAAAAAATTTCAAGCGTGTGCGCAACTTAATCCCCCCCTTAGACATAAAGCCCTCTTTAATTTCACACACAATGCTAGCTATATGAAAGCTGCTTTGATGTAACTGAAAAAAGGCATCCAGCCATAAATTGCTTTCAACAGCACAAGTCTTTATTCTATGAAAGTCTCTGTATGTGCGTTTGAAATAAAGCCAGCAATCTACATTTTATGAAAAATAATTAACACCAACTGTATGCAGCTGTATGACACTTATACTTCATTTTAGGGTGAAAAGGTACATAGATGTATATCAGATCGCATATATATATCTGTATATCTGATTTGAAATATCTGATTTGAAAACTGTGCTTAAAGAGGAAACATTTTTCTTCTAGAAATGAAGCCAAAACATCCCAGTTGTTTCCAGTGATTACAGGGGAGATTAAACTCGCTTGAGTTATAGCCCAGTTTGAGGGAGAGTTATTGAACAGATGGAAGCTGTGGGCCTGAAAACTGGAACAGAGAGCAGAGAGGAATGCAGTTTATGGGCGAGGCCACACATGTCAGTCAGAGATGGGGATATTACAGCATTTTTAAAAGTGAGATGATCGAGGCTTTGTGAGACCAGAGGTCTTAAATATTAAAAGATGTAACATCTAAACAACACTGAAGCAGCGATCTTAGATTATAGCAGACTACAGTATGTGGGACGTAAATGAAATTGACGACAGTTGTTTGGAATAAATACGCTGCAATAACAAGCCACAGCAGGCAGCTGTAGGGGATGATATGACTCACTTTCAGTCTCGGGAATGGAGCTGCTGATGGAGGAGCTGGTGGATGTGACTGTGCTCATGGAAGGGCTCATGCCATATGGAGGGTAAACTCCGGTCATGGCGGCTGTGTGGGACACCCATGCAGCTGGGTCGATGGGCCGGATGGGCTCACCTGTGGAATTTAAGAAAAGCTGTCGCTCAGTTTAAAGACAAAAACCCTAATTGCTTCTGTGTTTAATGTGGAGAAAAAAAAGACATTTTCCCAAAGACATTTCATTGTCAGAATATGTAAATGTATTAAAATGCATAAAATATGCTATCTTAGAGTAAGTATAAAGTGCACTACAAGTGACTTTATCTAAAATAACAGCCTATTAAATATTGCATGCATGAATTTTTTTGCAAAATTGCACTCATTAAGATTGAGATGACAGCAATAATTCAGTGTATTGCTGCTCTTTAACCCTGTGACTCTTTCTACATATATTTCCCTACACATCTAGAACAGAATTAAAAGAGAAACAATCACTCACTCCTGGGGAGAGCAAAACAGCTCCGGGGGTTCGGGTCCCAGCACTTTGCAACCGTCAGAGTAATAGGGCTGTTTCGAAAACACAGATAATTACCACTAAATATAACCATAAGAAAATGATCTCTAACTTTAACAGTCTGCTTTTTTATGGGTGTAATTATGTGGAGTGTATTTATGACTGCAACTGACCCCGGTTTGTGCACGATGTCCCTCAGCACCCGCACCGCATCGTCGTTACTCATATTCTCAAAGTTTATGTCATTCACCTACACAGAAAAAAAAAAGGGTAGAGAATTAAACAGAGTCAGGCTGTCTGCACTGCGCTTACAGCAGCATACACTGTAAAATTATTTCCACTTAACAGTTCCTCAGTTGAGCTAATAAATCCCATTGTGAAAAGCCATTACTTTGACTAACAGTTTAAAAAAAAAAGGCAACTATAGAACATTTTGGGGGGAAAAAAGTTCATGTTAACATTTTTAAAAGATACTAAAAAGGTAGAACAGAAAAGACACTGCTAAATAAGAATGATTGCATTCAGATAAAAAAAGACCCTGTAGCTAGATGTAATGATATACTGCATTATGAATTAAATCTCCTCACAATTCAAAATATAGAGTTTGTAATAATAAAAAAAAAAAATAATCAGGAAATGTATTTCTTTCAGTTCCTTCTCACATATTCTCACCTGTAAGAGCATGTCTCCAGGCTCTATCCGTCCATCTGCAGCCACAGCTCCTCCCTTCATGATGGAGCCGATGTAGATCCCTCCATCTCCCCTCTCGTTGCTCTGACCCACAATACTGATACCCAAGAAGTTGTACTTCTCTGTAAAGGAAGGGGAAGAGAGAAGAAAAAAAAAACAACATTAAAAACAGTAGAGGACAAAAGCGAAACAACTTCACTGTGAAAATTAAGTAAACGTGCAACCTACCCATATTAAGAGTTACGGTGATAATGTTCAGAGACATGGTCGAATCGGTGATGCTGCTGAATGACGAAGACTGTAGAGCATGTTTGAAAAAATGAAAGCATAAGCAGTGGAAAGGGGGGGGGGGGGGCAACGCTAAATCTAATGTTTAAAGCTTTTATCTGAACATCTTGCTGTGCACTAATAAAAGAAGCTTGGTCTCTCACCCTGTCCATATTGGACGCCTTTGGTTTCCTACGGCGACGGCGGTGACGTCTCATTAATCTGGATGAGCTCTGCTCAGTGGAGCTACTAAACCTAAAACGGAGTTTCATTTTAAATTTGACAGCACACATACCACATCTCCAGGACACATTATACATATTGACCCATTGAAAATGTATAAATTATAAACAAGCTATTCTGTGCACAACAGCAACATTTAAACATTATTACAAGTGTTGGGTTTGCTGCCAAATGATAACACTGTTTAAAAGGTAGTAAAGATAACATCTACTAGGGAATACACACTGAGTCTGCTATTTAGTTTATAACTGGTAGCGCTAAAAGCTAAAGTAAGATGCTTGGGTGAAATGCACTTTCACATATGCAGCAAGACAAGATGATTACATCACAAACACAAGGGAAAATATGCTGTTCCTTTATCTACTTTTTAATCACAGAAAATTATATTAAAATAACAGCAAAAAAAAAAAAAAAAATCACCAAAGTTCTGATGATTGCATCTGTAAAAATAAGCAGAAGACACCTGCTTCTTTCCTTTACTCTGACAAAGACAACTGACAGGATCTCCTAATATTACAGCTGAGGGTGTTCAAGGCAGCCATATTCATCATCCAACCTGCTGGTTGCATCGTCATCGTCCGAATCGAAGCAAGACGTAGACTCCAGCTCGCTGCTCATGAAGGATGAGCAGCTGTCGTACTCGGCTGCTCCGCGTGCTATCGCTCGCGATGAATACCCATTCTGCCTCCCACCTGCAGCAGGACAGAGTTTCAATCAAAACTGAGAGGTTGCACTTCAAAAACAACAACATAAATGAAAGATCAAATCGTTTGTTTTAATATTTATGTAAGTACGGTTTAATTCAAGAACCCTGACAGCAATTACTAATTATAATAAATATTGTCCTCTGTAAACTTAAGGCTTTATTTTTGTTCATATATTTGCATTTGATTGTTGCATGAAACAATAAACACAAACAGATTTACTGAACTGCTTCAATGTGTAACTATAACTACCTGTGCATACAAATGAACGAAGAACCATTCTGTAACAATGATCTATGAATCAAGAGCACTACAGGCAGTGCGACTTTCTGACCGTGGTCGTTTGTGTGTTTCCGTCTCGGCCTCTCCCTCTCTCTGTCTCTCCTTTGCGACACAATGGAGCCGGTTTCTGTGTCATTGTCCAAGCTGTCCCGCCCGCTTGCTGCTTTCCCACTGTAGACATAGAGAAAGCGACAGAGAGACTTAGATCCAGAACTACTCCTGGTAATGATCAGAGCAGCTGGACTCCTTCAAAAGCCATTAAAATAAAAGGTTTATAATTTATCTCTATTGTTGGAGCCCAAATCCAGTCTGTATGGAGGGAAGCAGTTTACAACATGTCGATGGACGTTTAGTAGAAGCAAACTGTTGATTCATTTCTAAACACTGTTTGTTTGACAATATTGCATGCATAGCACATTCTAGAAATATAGTCCAGAGTTTTTTTTTATACTCTAAAGAAGTCCTCTGTTAAATAAAATGAAGAATATGGAAAAACATACAATCAAAGCTGCATTATATTCTCACACAAACTCAAGCACAAAAGGATTAAATGTGTTTTCTTTAGAGATTAGGAAACAAAGTCCCTTTCATATTTAGTTCTTTAAACTGATGCTTTCACAGTGAATAAAAAAAACCAGCCAGAGGAATCAGAACCGTCTTTGAATATACTGACTGGTAGGAGGGTGGTCTGGAGTCTCCAATGCCCCCGGTTCTCTCCAGAGGTGGTGTCTGCTCTAAGCTGTCGGCCACCGAGCCTGTGTCTGTGTGAGCTCCATCTCCCGACACCAACTATATGCAGACAGAGTGAAGTCATGCAGTGATTGTGAGAAAAACATGGAGAGAAAAGGCTGTTGGAAACCAGTTTCATGACAAGCTAGTGTGTAAAAGCTGCTGGCCACGCTTCTGTGCAAATGTTAATACTTGTTTCGGAAAGTTTGTCAGGGACAAAACAAGATGCCAGGGTCAGATTTTCTCTTCTTTTTTTCATTATTAAAACCTCCCCTTTCAAAAGCAAGCTAAAACATGTCTCTGATGACATCACTTGAGGCAAAAGATCACAGTTCCTGAGAACACCTATTTTTATTTTTAATAACTTCCCCTTTCAAAGCCTTTAACCTTATTTCAGCTAACAAGAAGACTGAATCTCAGGGTGGACAGTAAACAGGGGAGGACTGTTCTGAATAGTGCAGCATAATATAGAACAACTCTACTTCAAATAAAATGCAGGCCATGATGTTATTAAGTGTCATCCACTAAAGTTCTGCTAGCTAACGATATATTTGACCAGTTGAATGAGTGTAAAAATGCAAATATAAACAAAAATAAAACTAGGAAATCTGTTTCAAAATCTGTCAACAGTTACTAGTCACCCATTGTCTTTACCGCTAGCCTGAATCTTACTTTTTGAGGTTTCGTTAACCCACCTGTACACAAAGCTTAATTAAAAAATAAACAATAAAATACCAACTTTTTAAGATCTTATATATTTATTAATAAGGTACAGAATGTGTATTCTGTGTAATCCTGATCTGGAAATTTATATTTCATTCCGTTTTTCTGTTGTCTGCAAACATTTTTAGGTGAAAAAAAACAAAAACACCATGTCGAAGGCTTAATTTTCCACCCAAGTACCAAACTGAAAAATCTCTTACATTTTTGTTGATAAGGCAAATTATTCATAATAACAGCATATTGGACAAGCAGCAATAATAAGATCATGCTGCGGATCATGCTGCTGGACCCCAGAGGACGATCGATCCGATGACTGAAACAACAGATGAGCACTGCAGACAAACAAACGGAGGTAGCAGAAATAACTTTGCTCCGTTTGTGGAAAATGTCATCAACTCTAAAGAGATAAACGTGGTCATGCACATACCCAGAGAGGATGTGATTTTTAAAAAATATAGCCACACAATCTCTAAACACTCCAGAGAAAACTACCACAACAGAAGAGCGCATTAAGCTCTGCACCATCCGCTATAAAAAGACAGCAATAGCTCTGTGTTGATGAGGCTTAAGATAAATAAAAAGCTATAATTATAACCACATGGTGAGGCATTAGCAAGAAGCATCAACCTCTTACACCCAGACACAGAACAGTCTTCCTCTTTGACTTTACTCTCCCCTCCCTGTAAGATTAAATCTTCTTGTTAGACGAAATGAAGTGAGGGGCTTTTTTTCATCAGCCATTTTCCTGCTGTCCTGTGATTTCACTTGCTTTTAATTCGATTTGTGCAGACAAGAAGGAAGGCTTTGAACCATCCCTGAATGTGCTTTGTGTTTTCAACACGGGGGGAAACTGCTAGCGCAGAGACGGATACTAAATGATAATACATACGTGTCAAACAGTTTGAATGAGATGTTTTAGAGCTACTGAAAAAAAAATGTGTTTATCAAAGAGCTAAATACGGGGAAGAAAAAGGAGAGCATTTACGTCTTCATCCAAGGATCATTATCTGATAATGACATTATCGCACAGATGCTTAAGGCCACTCCCTGGAGAGGATGTATGGTCATGGTTGGTGAACAACACATGGTAATTACTGCTACACTTCAATGGAGCGCAACACAACTCAAGTATATTGAACAGACACAAACAAAAGCTACTCCAGGGTTTATTTGAAGCTCACCCATGACACCACACGTCCATTGAAACAGGGCAGCTTAGCGTTGTCGTCAGAAATCTCTTCCTTTACCACTCTGTTAAGAAAAACGAAACAAAACAGACGCTTTCTTTCAGTATAAAGTCACTGAGCAGGTAATGCATCCAGAGCAGACACAGAGGAAGATTGTGTTCTTTTATTGTTTGTCCAAGTATGCTGCTAGTAAACATAAGAGCCCAGACCAAAACAATTCACAATAAAAAACAATCTCTTTAAAGTTACAGGTTTAAAAACTGCTGACAAAATATAACATTTCAGTTGCTGGAAGACCTTTAATACAATGACTAAGAAAATATCAGAAGCTTTCTCAGAGAACTCTGATCCTCCCCACCTATGTGTGCTGCTGTGCACTGCTGGTCATCTGGCTGAAAGAAGACATGTGTGTATTAACCTGGCTAACAAGAAACTTGAAATGGTGAACTAAAGGAGTTATATTGCTATGAAACGCTTTAAACCAAGATCCTGCAAACAAGCAGCTCACATGAGTCTGAAAAGCTTAGCAATAAGGTGAGGAGCTTCATCATCTGAGGGAGTTCAGGCCAGTGACATCCTGGGGTGGTTTGGGCATTGGATCAGAAGGCCTTCCTTTGACGGTTTTCCAGATGCATCACATTGAGAAAAACCCCTGGCATAGACCCACACAGCCATTGGTGGGGTACATTTATATACGTCCTGACCTTGGGGTTTCCTAGAAGGATCTGGAGAATCTAACTGGGTCTGAGGGATTTCTAGGTTCCTCTCCTTGACACGTTGCTCCCATGAACCATTTTTAGATAAACCTAAGATGACAGACATGCTTTAAAACCAAAGATTAGATGCTGCATCTGACATGACTCTGTAGCAGCTAACTAATAACTACCAGAGCAGATAGCCTGGCTAATTTACAACCCACACTTAAGTTATGCAAGCATAAAAGCAGAAAGGCAAAGGGGGATATTTTGTGAAATAACTACAGTAAAATAGAAAGCTCTTCATTTTATGTTATTGCTTAAGAATAAAACGTTAGCAAAAAAATTAAACAAATATTATTTATCATATCATTTCTGTTATAATCAATGTTACATCACTTACCTGCTTTCCTGATTTAAAAAGGTAAATAAACTATGTTATTTATCTTTACAAGGATTTTTGTTTTAAACAGAGCCCACTTTTTTCTTCTAAAGTATAAATTTGCTAAACTGTGGATTGGATTTTCAATACCAAATGTTAGATGTTTCATCTTATCACTGAGCTGTAAGTGCTTTAAATCAAACACTTTCTGCTTCAATTTTAAAATGCATGCTTCAACTGTTCTGGTTTGGACCTGATTTATAGGATTTGCCCTGGATAATAGTAATTTGACACATTGCAGCGATATTTTATGTTCCTTCGTGACATTGCAAATTGTATAAATTCTAGGTTGCCCCTTATAAAAAAAAAGGTCCCTCCACATCGTTTCTCTCTTCCTACAGAGTAATAACTTTAGAATTTCTTACTAAATAAACCTCACCATATCTGTTAAAGGGAACATTAAAGAGATTCAAGCTCACATATTTTGCATAGCAATGCTGCTTGTGTAAAGATGCTTTGAAAAGTTAAAACATAAATACACATTGGAATCAAATACTACGCAGCATGCCAACATTCTTGGAAACCAAAAGGCATTAAAAACCTGTTTAATAATCAAGGTATTTTATAGTTATAGTTTTAGTTATAAAGTTTAGGTGGCATTTTTCTGATTATATAATTATCAGGTATGAATATTTCCGACTCACAAATCTTTTTTCAAGAAATTGCCCCACCCTAGTGGGTGTTTATTCAGGGGCAACATTGGGAAACTGGCACAAGTGTTGCCAAGAAAATGCTTCACTAAGTTTGTAAGTCTAAGAGCCTGAACAGAGTCTGTGTAAAGGAGGATAAAGCGTCCACTTTTCCTTGCTGTGTTTTAACACAAAAGGACAGGCCCATAAAGCTGCCAATGTGATGAAGAGGACATTCCTGTGTTCAACTCTGCATTCCTCTGGCTAATAGACAACAACAGCACCGGGAGCAGGGGCCTGCGGGTCTGACTGACTCAAACTGGCCCCGTACATTCTGACACTAGCTAGTTAGCATACGCTTTCAAATGCTTGGACCTGAATCTGACAGTACTAAGATCTAATTAACGAATCATCAATCATTATCCTAATTTCAATTAAATATATAAAAGCTTTAAAAGTAAGTGTATCATTGGTCTGATTCAGGGGACCGTGACACCAAACTTGGTCATACAAATTCAAGACAGGCAATGTAAACAAACGAGGTCTGGAAGCAGAGCAGAGCCGCTATGAGTATGGAAGCTAGCAGCTAACAAAGAAAGGACAGAGCACCCATAATCGGGCAATGGAAAAGGAAAATTAGGAGAACACGGTTGGGTCAGAAGAAGAGTTAACAGAAGCCCGTTTTAGTCATTGAGGAAAAATAAGTCGTTATAACTCCACTATAAACACAATGATAATAACCGGCAGTTACCCGAAGTCATCGTCCATAGATTTGAAGAAGAATTTGTAGTTTGGTTTCTTCAGGACATTTTTGAAGTCTGCTAGGGTGACTTTGTCTGCAGGCACGGGCAGCTTTACAAGGTATGGAGTCTCCTGGTCGTCGAGGTGGTAAATTATTTTGGTTTCCCCCATCTCGGACTGTTGCTGTGGCAGCAAGGCAGGCTGGGTGCATCAAGCCGAGGGCCTGGCAGGCTCCCTCTCGGGCCCCGACTCCCCGTTGCGCTGTCGTCGGCGGCTGGGCCGCGGTTCTCCTGTACTTTTATGGTTCGTCAACGCGCTGCTATAAGTTCTAGCTGGGTTTTTTGTTGTCCTACAGTCTCTCAACAAAACGCTTGACTAATACTAAAAAGAAAAGAAGAAAAACTTGCCCCTCCACAAAGCGTCTCAACTACGTCCAAAGACCGAAACACCGTCGATTCAGGTTCTGATAAACTCCTTATATGTCGGGAGGAAAAAAAAGGAAATATAAAAAAAAAAATGCAGAAAAATAAAAGATTATCGGGAAGGGTGGCTTTCCCCTCTTGGTTAATGCCAAGCTCAGTACTTTGTTGCACACGAAACATTCGTGGGGGGAGAGAAAAAAGGCTCTCTCTAAGGGGCGCCATCTACAGGTAAGGAGGAGAGCTGCGGCTCAACAGAAAGATCAGAAAAAATACAGATCAAGAACTCCTGAGAGGTTAACTCCCATGACAATAAAATGCAATATCTAAGGTGTTTTTGTGATTTAAAAATTTGAAACCAGAGGTTTCTAAGCCGTTTCCGCTTTTAATATTCATTTCAAATCAGAGCTGTTACTTTCTGCAGCTATCAAGTCCTCTTCAGTTCACATCTGCAACCTATTATGGTGAATCCAGCTGACCAGAAAAGTCCTGGCAGGACAGATGAATGTTTTGAAAGTTTTCATCTGCATTCCTTAATTAAAAACCACTGTTTGCAGAGAGTCTCAA
This sequence comes from Jordanella pulchra, assembly GCA_034780135.1. Classification (NCBI taxonomy): domain Eukaryota; kingdom Metazoa; phylum Chordata; class Actinopteri; order Cyprinodontiformes; family Cyprinodontidae; genus Jordanella; species Jordanella pulchra. The sequence continues at coordinate 9,768 of JAUZNJ010083065.1, read as the reverse complement.
AAAAAAAAATAAAATAAAAAAGTAACCAAGCTTAAGTTGGATAGAAGAGTTAGGGAACAATTTTGGTCTCAAGTTTGTGTGACAAAAACTAACAGTAACTTGCATTTATAATTGCAGTTAACAGGTAGTTTTGAAAAGTACTGAGAGGGTCTAAATACAAAAGTAAGCCATACTTTTCAGATTTTATTTCCATCTGAAACACCACCTAAAGTTTTTAATTGGAAAGCAACCAGTTTTCCTCATGGACAAACTCTTGTTTGGTTGAGACCTCTCACAGAGTTGCAATGTATACTGTAGCTTTTGAAGTCACTGCTAGAACCAACAGAGCAAAGACAATAAAAGGCTGATAATTTCCAACTTTTGCTTAAATGTCTAGTTTGGTTATATTACAAATCATTATCAGTTCCAGGTCTTAAAACAACAGTGAAATATAAGTTAAAGAAATAACAAAAAAATGTAAGATAAATTTCGCACTTAAGAGAAATTGAATTCTTTACAGCAAATGAGATAATTTTCCCAAAGTAAAGGTTTCAGATGGTTATGATTTCTGCTGATATTTTGGTATAAAAAAAAAAAAGATGCTGTGTTGTGAACTCGTCTTCTGCTTTATCTGGGACCGGGTCGCGGGCCCAGCAGTCTCAGCAGACCGCCCTCTCCACAGGCACCCCCTCCAGCTCTGCTGGGGGAAGCCCAAGGTGCTCCCAGGCCAGCAGAGAAACGTAGTCTCTATAGCGTGTCCTGGGACGTCCCCTGGGCCTCCTCCCAGTGGGACATGCCTGGAACACCTCCCGAGGGAGGTGTCCAGGGAGGATTGAAAAAGATCTCTGAGCTACCTCAGCTGACTCCTCTCGATGTGAAGGAGATGCGGCTCTACTCTAAGCCTCTGCCGAATGACCTCTTTAATAGAGTGCCACCCTGAAGAGAAAGCTCATTATGGCCCCTTGTATTCGGGACCTCATTCTCCAGATTTCATGACCATAGGTTCCATAGAACTCTTAAGAGTCAAATGGTAATATATACAGCAACCAGAATTTATTGGACTTAATGAACATCAACATGACATCACAGAAAAGCAAAGAGGAAAAGCAAAAATGAAATTAACTATTAGACCATTGATCCAATTTCCATTTAAAGAGTGTACGTACAAAAATGGAGTAGCTGTGTGCCACAATGCTTTAGTTCTTATGTTCAAATGTTACTGATGTCATCATTTTCTAATAAAACTAACATGACAACATAACATCTTTTTTTCATACAAGTAAAAAAAAAAGAAAGTAAAGTGATGTTGGTCTCTTGTTTAAATATGGCGTGAAGAGTGTTGAGATGGATAGTGACAGCTTCAATCGTCTAGGAAGTCATCATCAAGGTTGACGTCTGAGGTGTCGATGTCATCCAGCTCCATGTTGTCCAGGTCCACTTCCAACTCATCCAGAGTCTGTAGAGACACACATTAGATTCTCTTCACTTAAATGTCCGGTTAACATTATTTAATGAATTTATTTTTCTGATAATCTAATGTAAAATGGAGTAAAGGAAGGCTAACCTTCTCCTTCTCTGACTGAGAGAATGTAAGCTTTTCCTCCACCACCTCCTCTTTCACTGCTGCCTCGGGAGCTGCAGGTTCAGGCTGTGAAAGCGTCTCAAAGGCCGCTGGCACTGAGCTGGATTCATCACTATCCTTTGTCTGCCAAGAAAACATGATAAATTATAAGAGACAAGAAACTTACTAAGCTCCCGACTTTCTGCTGTCTAACTAGAGGATAATTTTGGAGATTATAGAAGGAGCACAGAAAAATAATTTTGAAATAGTATTTTTTAGCAAACCTGCGGTGAAAAGGGAACAAAGGTGCCTTTGGGCTCATATCCCTGTGCCTCCTCCAGAATATTTCGGTCTTCATTCGGCTAAAAATGTAGGCAAAGATAAACATTTTTTTTTTTTTCAGCTGAAGTTTTGTTGCATACATTTGATCTATTTCCAAGTTACGAGTACCCCTGCAGAGCAAAAAACATTTTGGGCTTCATACATATGTCACCAGACAGCTGACTTACTGTAACGAGTGGATAGTCTTTAGCAGGTCTGGAGCTGCCGATGCATGTCTCTCTCAGGTAATGCTCAGCTGCAAAAGCTTCTCTCAGCCCAGGAAACAGGTTCTCGTACTCTGTGGGGTCTGCAAGTGATTCAGCTGCCTGCAGTGGAGACAAAATTTCAAATATTTAAAAGTCCCACCATATTTATTCATTGAGAGAAAACAAAACCATGGTGATTGATCTGACCTTCTGGTTGACTTTAGCCAAACTCTCCCTCCACAGTTTGACCACACGGGACACCTGGCTGGGGAGGTATGTCCGAGCCAGGAACGCAGCCTCTGGTAATCTGTTAGTCTTTATGAGGAGCTCCAAACACTGATCCAATCTGAATAAATGGAGATTATTAAAAAAAAGTCTTAAAAAGGCTGTCCCCTTTTATAGACATGTTGTTTTTCTGTGTATAAAAGTAAATCAGTGAAAATTCAAATTGATTGAGATGAATTGGTACTTGTCATCTCGCAGATGTAAAACTTACTTCCCCTGTAGGAAATATGTCATGAAGGCCACGTTGTTCTTGCCGTCCCTTTCCGCCCCTTCTGCCAGCTTCCCCACCATGGTGGCGTTACCTGAAGCTGTGGCCAGAAGGAGCAGGCCGCCATAATCCTGAGCGTGGTGCAGGCACTCCTGGGCCAAGCTGAACTGGCACTTACTGATGGCCAGCTCTGCTAGCTGCTTCCATTTCTGCTCCGACTACATAGGTTAAAGAGAAACTATTAGAAACGGCTTCCATAACATCAATTAAAATAAGAGGATTAGATGCAAGAGTTAGTTAGCGTTCATAAAAAGAAATAGAGGAAGAAACATTCCTACCTCTGCTTCCACTGCCAGCTGATAGGCAATCTTCAGCTCCCCCAGTTGCAGGGCCAACTCGAACCTGTGCTCTGGGTCTGTAGACACCGCCAACGCCTGCTGTTTGAAGCCCTGATGAGACACCCCCAAAAAAAACCCATTAGCTCATGGAAACACAAAGCTGGCTTTAAAAATTGAGAAAATGGGGAGTAAAAGGACACTAATGTATAAAAATACCTCTTGGATAAAATAAAGGCAGTGGAAGTTTTTATATGGCTACATGCCATGCTTCTTATATATACATAACTTATTTGTCAGACTAATAAAAGAGTGTTTTAATGCTCTCTAATAACTTTTTCTTTCTTTTTTTTAACAGTCTTTAGGGGCTAGTGTCCCGAAATGTAAACTGGACTTATTTTTGTCAACTCACAACTATAGTTTTTTGTGAAACCTTAAATCTCTTTACAGAAAAATATCATTAAGTGGTTCTCAGCAGAATACAATAAATAAGAAAATAAGGCCTAATCGTACTGCTTTACCTGTTTTTCCAGGAAATGAGCAACCCTAGTCCTTTGTTCTTTGGGGATAGTAGGCAGCACCTTGTCTGCCATCCCAAAGTCCCTTCTCATCACAGCAGTCTGATACTCCAGGACAGAAACCAACAGCGAATAGCTGACAATGTTGAGCTCCTTGTCTCCAAGGTAAAGGCGGTCATCCTTTGGAATGTAACCCAGAAGGTACATGGTTCTGCAGGGAGAGCAGGTAAGAGTGATGAAGTCTGCATTATTCACTGCAGCAGACAGTATCTAGAGTTTCCCATTATGGTGAATGGATATTTCTTTGTATTGCCATGGCCTGTATATACAGATGTAAGGACTGGATTCCCACCTGTCCAGGTGTGCAATAGTGACAATCTCTCCTCCTACATAGTAATTGAGTCTGTTAACAGAACTGGTGTAGATGAAGCAGTCTCCAACCCAAAGCCCAGTTTTCACGATCTCCTGGATCTCTCCCAGGACCTGAATGTATTTATCAAGACAAACACAGGTAAGCCATTTGATATGTAATTCAATTAAAAGGATTTTAAGGTTTGAGTATATTAAACAACAGAATACATACATTTCTTCGACTTTGGGGTTTTATTGTAAATTATGATTATTATAAAAAAAATAATAAAAAATTAATTGAATGATCTTCTTTCAAAGTCTAAACATCGATTAAAAAAAAAAAAAGAGAGCAAATCTCAGCCCAAATAAATGTAACAAAAAGAAACTAGCTGGAAGTGAAGCACCAGCTTCATTTACTTAAGCGCTCTAGAGACAATCTCTCCTCTGTAAACAACATGGTTTGCTTTGTTAATGGTAGAAACTCTTTCCACCAACAAGCTGCCAAGCATGTTTCAATAAAGTATACTTAAACTGAAACTGAAATATAACAGCTTAAATCAAAATCAAGCATTTCTATTCAAGGCAATTTACCCAAATACTGACCTCAAAAGCATCTTCAATGCCATCCTCTGTTACTCCTTCGTTGTTTTCCTGGGAGGCAGCTACTTTTTCTGCCATGTAACGGAGAATAAAGAAGGATTCTTCTGTAGCGATGCAGACCAACTCACCAGAGTCCGACCAGAAGATCTAAGTAAAATAAAGAAGAGGAAAAGATTAAAGAGAAACTACAAACAGAAAATGGTGAACGTCAGCTTTTAGGTAGGGCTTTATTAATGATTTCTGCAACTTTTGATGATTTCTTAGATCTAAATGAATCACGAAAGATCGTTTTTGCAAGTGAACCTAACAATAAACAATGTTCAATAACTTCAGAACATTTTGAGTTTAACTCCCTCAACATGCATGGAAACAAAGAGTTACTTTCTAAAGCTTGCAGTTTTACCAAAATGTATAAATAAATATAAGATGGAAGTAAATATAATTTAGGATAAAATAGATAATCTGAATTTATTAAAGCCTTTAAAACTGCTAAAATGGGAGAACTAAGATTTCTAAGATCCTGTGTCAATACTTTTATGAAACAACGCAAACCCTTTAAATGAATAATGAAACAGTGAAAAACTGAGCAAACAAAAGGAGAGTCTGAGGCTTACATGTTTGGGTTGGATCTCAATGCGACGAATTAGCTCTGTGTTCTCCCAGTCATAAAATGCCAGGCCGTTTACAGACTTCACTCCAAGCAAGAACCCCCCATAGATCCCTGGAAACCAGAAGAGCCAACACATCATATGAGCAAATCTATTTAATCTACTTCCACAAATCATAGCCATAGTAACCAGATTACCTTCTGCTCCAAAGTCAGGCTTGAAAGATTTCTTTTCTTTAAAGTTTTTGAAGATTTTGACAATACTGCTGCTTTCTCTGATGGCATATCTGTTAAAAAGCGTGTTTCCGTTGATGGTTTTTAACTGCTACCTAGATTGAATAAATAATATTTATTGAAGTTTTTCAAACTGTGAATACTCACTCAGATGAGTCGTGGGCCCAGACAAACTCCTGAGCTGAGCCGAAGCTCTTGTTCCTCAGAGCCATAGCAGTATAGATGATATACTCTCCGTCACCACAAACAACAACAAACCTGGTACACAAAAAATGATTACATACATTTCACAATCAATATTTCATTGTGAACAAAACAAACAAAATAACCAGAAGAGGCATCTACATACCTCCCATTGGGGTTATGCTGAATGGTTTGAGGGTAAATCTCACAGCTTCCCATGTCTTTGACAGCCAGTGGCAGTCTCTCTCCATCTTTGATTTCTGCTTCCCCCATGGCCTTCAGGTTGGCCTGCTGTACTTCACTGTGTTTCGCCCAGATGATCTTTCCACTGGTGTCCATAGACATTGCTGGCTCCTCCCGTCCAACCTATTAAAAAAATTATCAACATCTTTTACGATCCTTACCTCGACAAAACAAATGCAGCACTTCAAAACGTAGCTTTGCTGAAAAGAGTTTTTCCATCGACTCACTTTGATGATGATGCTGCCTTCGTCATATCCCAGTGCCACATTGTTAGAGCCTCTGAGACCACATACACACCACACTCGCTCCATGCCATAGTTCAGGGTGCTTTCCAGGCGGTAGGTGCTCGAGTGCCAGATTCGCACCGTACCTTGAGGGGAGGAAAGAAAGAAATGTTCCATAAATTAGCCATTAATTAGTCAACATCCATAATATGGGTATTTGTTCATCAGGCTAAAAGAAGGTTGTCGACATACCATCCTCAGAACCTGTGATAATTATGGGCAGCTCCGGGTGGAAACTGACACAGGAGACATTCTGGGCATGTCCCTCCAGAGTTTGAACACAGGTCTTATTCTACAAAGTGAAATATTTTTGTAGATTCAATGAGATGTAATGAGGAGGAAGGGTATTCTTTTAAAGACAATATTTTAAAGTGACTAAAACTTGGAAATATTCTTAAGTAAAATAAGGTAAACTGTCTTTAACTTTGGATTACAATCCAACATTCTCTTAATTCAAAAAGTGAGTCCAAATTGTCTTGCTTATTTAAAATACTGCATGAATACGAACACATAACATGATAGGAGTTCTTTTACCTGGTAGTCCCAAATCTTGACCTGGCGATCGTCTGCTCCTGAAATCAAGTAGGGTTTGTCTCCACCGCTGTAGTAGTCGATGCAGTTCACTCCCTTCTCATGACCCTCCAAAGTGAAATTGGGAGAGGAGGAACCCAGCTGCCACACCTGTGCAAACAAAGAATGTGTTAAAGTAAAACAAAGTTTTCTTTAACAGAGAATTAAATGCATGTTATCCAATCACAATCAAAACTCAGGTTCTGATTGGTACTTGATTTTTTTCCATTATCTGTAAATACACCATGACTAAGAACTCCAACCATTTTTATTCTAAACAAACAAACAATAAGTGCTGGTGCATCAATGAACTCAAGTAAAAGACACACACAAAAAAAACAACTCATATCTATGGACATATGTTTTCAAGGATAAATGTGGAAATGCTGCATATTTTCCCTTATTTATTATAGCACATAAAAAATCTGAACTGGGACATCAGAATGTACTTAAAAAAAAGTAAATTCGGAATATTTTAGCAAGAAAATAAAGTATTAAAAAAAATGCAATTTGCACACAACAAAGCACCTACCTTAATTGTTCTGTCCAAAGAGGCGCTGGCAAACTGATTGTTGTCCTTAGGATTGATAACTATCTGCATCACATAATGAGTGTGACCTTCAAACACCTGGCTGCACGACCACTTCTTTTCCCAGTCCCACAGCTTGATCAACATATCATCTGCATAGAGGTAAACACACGGTGGTGCTTATGTGAACTAAACACACACTGGAGCAGCCTTTAGTTCATCATAGTTAATAGCCTACCACTGCTGGTAAGGATGTATGGCTGGGTTGGATGGACAGCGATGCAACGGATATAGTCAGAGTGGGCCTCAAACATATGGACCCGTTCTAAGGTGTTATAGTTAAACACACGGATCTGCATGTCATCCTGTTCAGAAAGGAAAATATTGGATTATTTGTACAATCTAGATGCTGTAGTCCATTTTAATTGGTGTGGAAGCTGCAGAAGGAATTAAACATGTTACTTACTGCTCCTGTAATGACCCAGTTCTTCCTGGCGACAAACTTAGACGCTCTGACAGGCAGGTCACACACTTCAAAGGTCTTAACAAGAGTCTAAAAACACAGAAGCTAGTTATAAGATATCAATTTAATCACCTATGTGATTGAAATTATTAAAGTCTTTAAGCAACTGTCAAGATGTACTATTACTATAAGTATCATTACCATTCCATTATTTTTTAAGGAGTGTTTTCGTCCAAACTTCTCTTTAATAGGACTGTTTTCATACCTGCGTTTCATGGTTCCATACGCAGACGCTGCCGTTGTAAAGACTGGCCAGCATCCATGGCTCGGTTGGGTGAAGATCCACACTCTTTACACGGTCCGACCTGGCTGTTAGCCTCCGCTTGATGTCCAGCCTCAGAGGCTTTGCAGTTAAAGAACAAAAGTATGTTAATTTGCGCTGAGCAAACTCACTATATGGCAAAGGACAACAAGCAACAAGAAGACTGCAGTAATAACAAGAACATCGGTTAGCAGCTAACACTGTAAGACAAGGCTTTTAAGCAATATAAACAATTAAACATACATGCACCGTGTGACGAATACAATAATAACTAAACAAACCCAATAGCAACTAACTCAATCAAATAACCTTTAGCACTTGATGCTCAAAAAGCATTCAAGACTAAACATATTTACATGGCTTACTGACTGAAGCTCATTAGCCGCTAAGCTAATTCCAAGAGACTATTTCCATTTGACATTTACTCCCCCCCTTTTTAAATGAATCGAGGATATTAGGCTAAATATAATAAGACTATGTACATTTATATGCCTTTAAACTTAAACTTACCATGTTCTATCCCCGTGTTATCGCAATGTGAATAAATAAGAACGTTGTTAACACTTCGGTCGGAGGCAACAGTGAGCAGTACACTGGATACTGACGTGGAACTTCCTGAAACAACATCTCGCGATAGTTGTGTTCTGTGAATGGTGACGTGACATGCCAAAGTGGCAAAGGTGGTTGCAGAATTGGAATACAAGCTAAGGTTTAAACAAAGTTTGAGGAAAAAAACGTGGCCGGTGTTATGCCGAGAAACGCATGCCTTCCGAGAATTACGTCCCCTGCCGCGGGAGCGCACATTGCTCCAAACTCCCGCATATTGATGAGAAAACGGACTGAAATATAACAGAAGAGCAAACTGTTTAAGATATTCGTAACATTAATACGTCTCTTAAACACGTAAGCCCCTAATTTCGCAGATTTATTGAAATATTTACAGTTTTCACAGTTCTATTGAGACATATTAGTCGAACGTTTTTCTGTCAATGTCTGATGAAAATATTCCCCGCAGATGGCTTGAAATCCCCCGATTTTTCTTTTAATACCATGATAGCTTGAGGCCCATTATGTTGAACATTTTATATCATCCTTAACCGTCTAGTATATTAATGTAGGGTGGATGCATTTTATTTTCTGCCTCCTTGCCAACATCTGTGTCCCCGTCTATTGTCCTGTTGACATGAAACTTACAGCGGTTGCTGAGAGAACAGGTGTCATTATACAGAAAAGGTGAAATCCCTCCTAACTCTTTACTTCTTTTAATTTAGCAGGGGAATGCATTTTTTGGCATAGTTTGCCAATATATGCAGGCCCTATATATTTCCCCTAAATATTATTCTGTTAATATAAAACTTATACCAGCAATTCATAGAACAAGTGTGAATATGCAGAAAAAGTTATTTCACTTGTAATTGTGTATTTCTCTGTGTTAGCAGAGGATGCATTTTTCAGCAAAGCCTATTAATGGTCTGCCAATATTTGCATCCCCTGCTTATTTTCCCCAAATATTATCCTATTGATGTGAAACTCACACCGGTAGTTAAGAGGATAAGTCTAATTATGTAGAAATAGTAATTTCACTTTTACCTCTTTATTTCTTCAAGTTAGGAAGGGGGTGCATGTTTTTGGCAAAGCAAGGTATTAGCTTGCTGATATTTGCATCTCCTTCCTATTTTCCCCAAATATTGTCCTATTTATGTGAAATTCATACTAGTGGGCCATAAAAAAAGTGTGAATATGTAGAAATTTGAAACATTCAAAAAGTCCTAACATAAATATTGAGGTTTGAAACATTTCTCAAATATTAAGAATAACTGATGTTACTAAATGTCTGGAGGTAAACCAACCTCCTTTTAGAATCAAGGGTTTTCTATAGGATTTAGCTGTGAAGACCCTGAAGGAAGAATACTGATTTTGTATTTTGCATTATTATCCTCCTGAAAGACCAGCTGATTTTCAATTTTCT
>JAUZNJ010083054.1:0-23644 GCA_034780135.1 Jordanella pulchra | reverse complement strand
TAACTTAGAAAAACAATGTTGTGTGACCAAGACCAGAAGGTTGTGGGGGTCAAACAATGCATAAGTGATGCCATGCCAGCATGGATATAAATACTAAAAAGACTTTTCTGGTCTTATTGACCACTCTACATTATTTTACTCTCAAGCAAACATCCTACAGTGATAATCAGCATGGGACAGAGTGTCTGCATGTCAAAGAAGATATCAGCAGTCAACATTTTGTTTTTAGCTATATTTATTTATTTGCTGAAAGATATAACATTTAAATCTAACTTGGAGAGAAGAGCAGAACCAACAACATCACAATTATCATTGGAGAGGATATCCTTGGTGGTGGCACAGTTTAAGTCTGTCCATTTGATCATTTTGACCTTTTTGCTGGCTCTAGAGTAGTTCCATCTGCTGGTTGTTCGTCAGAATCACTCACTCTATCTAACAGTTCATTTCCAACAGTTGGACTGGTAGTTTGACAGAGTATCAGATAAAGGCTGATTTATGGATTTGTAAAACCTTCAGGGTGAGACAAGTGCAGAGTTTGAGCTCTCAAGGGCTAGAACCTAATATAAGGAGCTAGTTATGTGAGCTACCTAAAGATCATTTATTGAGTGTGTTTAAGAAATATGGTTCAAAGTTGTTTCGGGTTTTTTTTTTTTTTTTGTCATTGCTTTGTTGTTACTGACAGTTTTCTGGATACTGTACCTTATTGCCGCAAATGGCTTCAAAGCTCTGACCACATTGTGTACAATTAAACTTATTTAATTACTAAATTTTTAAAAAGCATCTTATTCTGATGGTTTTTAAACATCATCTCAGCTAAATTAAGCTTATTAAAATTTTGGTGCAATGTTAAGATTTGAAAACAGAATATATTCGATTGTGTTGCGGAAAACACAAACGTTTAACATAGTGCAATGAAAAAGTACCAAGCATCTAAAACACAATCTGATTGTCCTCAGAACAACATTTGGTTGTGTAATGAGAAAATCTAGAGAGGTTGGTTGCAGAGAGTAGTTCAGTGGTGTTAAAGGTGCACTGAATGAAAGCCACCAGGACTGGACTGGGCAACCCACCATGATTAGTTATAATCTATGAGAAGGGACAGTGCACCATATGAGATATGGACACATAGAGAGGTTAAAAAATACAGATATACTAAAATAAATTAATCTAATGTAATATGTATATATATATATGTGTGTGTGTGTGTGTGTGTGTGTGTGTGTGTGTGTTTGTATTATAAGTATTTAATATACTCAATAATAAGCTCAATAATAATTTCCATCTGCAGGCTTGTTTGTTTTCTTGGTCTTCCTCTCTTTCTACTAAGACTCCGGGTGACAAAATGTTTCCACTTTTTATAAAATCTGTGAAACCTTAGGTTGTCTTAATTTGTTTTTTTTTTCACAAACTTGTTTTTGTTTCACAATGCAGTACTTGCCTAATGCAGATTAAACAGTATTAAACAACAACATTTTTTCGGAGATTTAACTTTTATTCATTGTACATTAGAGATTATGTAGTTTTACTGAGTTTTGCTTGCTTTTATTTGGTGTTTCATTTTAGACAATTAAATCTTAATATTACTTTATTTTAAAACCCACAATAAAGGTGTATAATTTCACCCCTCTTTGTTAATTTTAAGAATCATAAAGTTCCTCTGAGGATGTTGCCATCATTTTTTTAAGGTGAGGTGTAGAAAACAAAAAAAAAGAAGACAGCCTACATAGACCATTATTTTTTTATTTAATTTATTCAGCCAACCTCTTGAATTCAAAGGTGGTGTGACATTTTTCTCTTGGATGACATGCAGTTTGTTTTGCAGCCGATCCTCCTGAATGGTTGGATCTTAGCGGTATTTCTCAGACAGAGCCAAGGCCAGATTCTGCAGGAACTTGTCGACGGAGACATGAACCTCAGGGGTGAATTCAGCTGGGAAGAACATGGCCAGCACCAGGATGATGTTGTGAGACAGGATCTGTTGCAAAAGAAACAAACACTCCATTTCACTGGGAGAGTTCTGCTAGTCCGTTAACCTGTTTAAGTATTGATATTGCATGTAGAGCAAGCTTTCACATCTCTTTCAATGTGCTCACCCTGAAATTGGCAGGGTCCACTCGGAGCTTGAAGGCGTGCAGCTCGCTGAGCTTGGAGAGACCACTAGTCAAGTCATCGATTTTTGAGACAGCATCCCCAACAGCTGCCATGATGGTGGCACCATGCTTCTTCACCTGTGCAGAGTCAGGGCTCAGATCAGACCAGTGTGAAAAGTAGGTCTTGGTTTGTGGGTATGAGGTCAGCATCCTAGAGGTCACACATAGGAATAAGTCAGTTCATATTAAAGAATAAAATGTTACTTGCACAGCTTAAAACTAAAGGAGGATAAAAAGAAAGAAAACCCACCTGCCAAGAGCCTCAGCTCCGATCTCTGCAGATTTAGGGGCACATTTGTCCCAGAAAGCCTTCACCACGGTCTTGTCCTTTCCGGAGAGACTCATTTCTGCCCTTTTCAGTTTTCTCAGCTGAATAGAAAAAACTCTACTAAGTTCTGGTGAAGATGCTTTATAACTGACTATGTTTTATATTTGCCAAACTGCACCACGCCCTTTATCAAATCCAGACCCCACCTCCCTGGCAGAAATGACCAGAAGTTTCTTTAATTCCTGAGATAAAAGATAACCACTCCCTTTCCACAAGAATATTTCAGATCATGTTTTTTTTTTAAGTTTAAAAAGTAAGCTTAGAAAATATATGCAGAAAGAAAAACAGCACAGACAGATTTTATCAAACTGTGACATTCATATAGTTTAAAGTTATTCTGCCGAAATTTACAGATTGAATTAAAAGAAATAAAGGTGCAGCTTATATATCTAAAAAAATAGAAACTACATTTGACTCAGTTTGACTGACTGATATAAAAAATGCTCATAAGGAAATAAAATATATGTTAAAGAAATGCCAAGAAATTACATTGACTAAAACAGATCCTTATGTTTGGTATGGATTCCAAGTATACACTTTCCTTTCTCACTCCTCTTTAAAGAAAACAAAGTAAAACTGTTGAAATGTGACCATTTCTTAGGCTCTTTGGGGAAAACAGGTTTTGAGTTTTTGTCTCTGAACCTAAAGTATTTCATTTAAAAACCTGCGCACTAAATCTTTAAATCTATTTAGATATTTAATCCTATACACTTGTTTTCAATTCAGTTCATTTTAATCTAAAAAGAAATGTAAGCAAGCATATGCTTGGCCAATTATTTGTAATAATTCATATGTATCAAAAAATGTGAAGAATTAATCAAGCATTATGGCAGTCCTTGCTACACATGCAAGGTCATTTAACAGTTCTTTGGGTTTTTTACAATGTTTACTTTTGAACTTCCAAGCCAGTATAGAAATGCTGTTATGGATTATTATAAATGTGTGGTTTGATATAAATGGGTGCGGCCATCTGAATTTATTGATAACTGTCACATCGAATCCTCCGTACCACCAGAGCTGCGGGTGAAGTTAGCACCTTATCGCTTTCATTTGAGAAAGCTCTTTATTTGATAAATTTTTGATGTCTCATACTTTCTGGTCTGTTCATAGATGATGAGGAAAAGCAACTATTAGTTATTGAGCATCTCAATAAAAGCACACTTAAAGTTTGTTTGAAATGAGTTATGAATTATATTTTACCCAATTAAAACAATTTGAGGGAGATGAGAAGTCCTGATTATGCTAAAACACGTCACAAATAAAAGCCCTTTAAGAATGTAATTATAGTATCTTATCCTAGGTTTTATTACTTTGAATGTAACAGTAATGATCCAGCTGTCTTAAGCTTTAAAAACATCAATTTCTTAATAGTTTGAGATGAACTATTCTTTTTTTCAAACACTTGTGTTAAATTAATATTAAATTGAGTCTATTGTGAACATCAGAGCTGATAACGCTGTCCATAAACTTTATATAATTTTTTGTTGGACATTAAACTAGAATATTGAAAAGATTCTTTGGTATTCTGCAAATTAGTCCAGCTTTACTTCTTAGACTAAAAGGAGCCAGACCTTTTTATAATCTTTAAGGAGTTTTTAACCACAATTCTTTAAGCTTGTTGAAGATTTGTCTGAAAGTTTCCTGAAGATTTAGCCTTTTTTCATCAGACTACTTAACACCCAAGACAGTTCCTGTTCCTTTTATTAGCCCAATATTTGTTCTAAATACCTTTTCTACTCTAATTTAGAACAGCCACAACACTTGAGTATTTTAAGTTCTGTCTTCAGACCCATTTTCTACAGTTTTGTTTTTAACACCAATTGAGTTGTTAGGACCTCTGTGTCTTTTATTGTACTTTTTGTTTTTACCTATTTTTTCTTTACTGTTTTTTTTTCTACTTAGTGCATTGTATTCCTTTTATTTTATTTTAGTACGCACCACTTTGGAAACACTTCTGTTTATAAAATGTGTATATAATAAAGTGGAACGGATAATTTCCTCTTGTCATTTAAGTCATGCTCCATATGGCACCTTTCATATGTTCTTTGTTTTATGAATGTAGTTTGTGTATTGATTGTGTTGGTTGTTACAGAAAAGGTATATTGGGCCTTTACATTATAGTTTCTAGTACTTTTTCAATTATCTACCCTCTATTCCTTATAAATGAAGGTGACAGTATTTTCATATTGTGTATTAGTGCAGAATAAATAATAATTCGTCAAAAAAAGGTAAAAAAAAAATAAATAAATGGAAAATAGGAAAACCAAAGACCTGGATAAGAGACATGCTTCCTTTGTATACAGAGCTTTTGAACAATAGCTGATAGAAAACCCATTTGGTGACACAATAGTGCTTTTTATGCCAATCAAACTGTGTTAGTGTTCGTATTAACTGAAGACTCAACACTGGTTTAAACTGGTCAAAAATGAACTGAAACATTCTTACAGACTGAAAATGAGTGAATTTAGAAAAGCCTCAACTGTTCAAGGCTGCTGTAAACTCTTATATTTAGATACTTTGGTGCAGTCGTGCTTAAATGAGCAGTTTATGACAGATTATGTATATAGTGGAAAGCTCAAAAGTGAGATTTCAGGCTAAGTTCACGTGTTCCGGTCTTTAGAAGAAAGAGCTGAACCTGTTGCTCTTGCAGCTCCACTGGTGCCTTTCCACACAAGTCACTGAGCAGGAAGCGTGGTACAACATTGATAGGTCACCTTAATTTTCTATTTTTCTAGAGTCAGTCACATATTCCTCACCTAATTTGTTTCATTTACTCTGTTGTTAAGTAACATATAAATACATTGATTCAGCTACCTTTTATAAACGAATTAAGGTCACAAGATATATATCCATCCATCCATCCATCCATCCATCCATCCATCCATCCATCCATCCATCCATCCATTTTCTCCTGCTTATTCCATCATGGTAGCACTGGCCCAGTGCCTCTTCCCCGGCAGTCTATGGGCGAAAGGCAGAGTACCCCCTGGACGGGTGTTCCTTGTACATATATACCTATATAAAGCTGTACCCAAGTCTTTTACTATGAAAGCTGCTATGTATGTTTGAAACAACTAAAGCAAACCCCTGCGTTAGAAGTTCCTTCATTATTTTTCTTATCTTCTGTTTATCCTCGTGTTAAAATATGTGTTGCCTCATTTTATGCAGTAATTTTTAAATGAACAAAAGTCGATTTGAATCTCTAACTTATTTTTTATTTATCTAATCTTTTCACTGTTTTGTCCACTGTGCCATAACTAATGTTTTAAAATACATATGACTTAATGCTTCTTTTGTTAGAAATCAATTTTTTATAACCAAAATACCCCTGATGAGATATTCAATGTAATCTATGAGAACAGTTTAGGTGAAACAAATGGACTGTTTCAGCAACTTTTGTACTTATTTATATTTGTGTCATTAAAAAGATCTGGAAAACATTAAAGAGTAAAAGGATATGAATTGAAAATACATTTATTTTGAAGTTACCATATCCTTTAATCATTTAACGCCATATTAACAAACTGGCATTAAATCTGACCTTTTTTAAATTTGTAAACAAATGTGTACATTTTCTTCTTATCAGCCTTTTCCAGAAAGCCCGGCGGGGATCATATCAACTTTGTCAAGGGTATAACCCTACATGGCACTGACTTTTGTCCAATCAGACACTTTCTAAGCAGAGAGGAGTGGCATTAGAGAATTAATAAAAACCTCTTAGATTACTATCCACAAAAAGTCTGTGAGCCAAAACGTTTTAAATTATTCTCTGTGGACTAAAGAAAAAACTTAATACATCACCATGGTCGAGTGGACAGATGCTGAGCGCAAGGCCATCACAACTCTGTGGGGGCAGATCGATGTGGGGGAGATCGGACCCCAAGCTCTGATTAGGTGACCCTTTGTAACATTTTCATTTATTTGTCGATATCCTTCATATGGTAAAACATATTTATGATTTGTCTCTGAACTGAGTTTCACCTGTTTTTATTTGACATTAAATTTTAAAATTTATCCCTTGAATTAGGCTTCTGGTTGTGTACCCCTGGACTCAGAGACATTTTGGGTCTTTTGGCAACCTTTCCACCTACGCTTCCATCGTTGGAAATGCCAAAGTGGCTCAGCATGGTAAGACTGTGATGGGTGGGCTGGAAACTGCCGTGAAGAATCTGGATAACATCAAGCAGGCCTATGCCAAGTTGAGTGTTATGCACTCTGAGAAGCTCCATGTGGATCCTGATAACTTCAGGGTATGTTGCAAACACTTAGGCTCTGTTGATGAAAACGCACATTTTAAGGCTTTAATTTCATCATCAAAATGTTCGTACCACCATCATTTCACTGCTTCTCTAATTCCAGAATCTCGCTGAATGCATCTCAGTGGTTGTGGCTGCGAAGTTTGGCCCCAGCGTCTTCACTCCTGGGTTCCAGGAAGCCTGGCAGAAGTTCCTGGCTGTGGTGGTCTCTGCCCTGAGCAAACAGTACCACTGAGAATATCAAAATTATGCAACTTTCTTTGACATCCAACAGGTTTTGTGAAGTTTTCAGAATACACTGTTTGCTGTTTTGAAACTTTTGCAGACTGGAAATAAAAAAACTACAAACAAAAGAAAAAAAAAATCATAGCCTGTGCCTTTTTTAACATTTTTTTTTACCTATAAATTTCATTGAATTTCTTTTCCACCCAGTTTTCTCTTCATTGTTGGGTTAAAACTTAATTTTATTTAAGTGTTTATGTACAGGACACCATTGAAAAGCTAATTCTTCAAGTAATCAATTGAATATACTTTGATCGTGATTAAACTTGTATAATAGATTGAACAAGAAGACTGGACTTTTTAAATGGATTTTAAAAGACACTGCAAGGCAACATGACAATGTACAAGGTTTAAACATAACAAAAGCAAATGTGTTTTTAAAAAAAACTTTTATAACATTTAGCCTACAGACCTAAACCCTGAAGCTTAGAAATGTATAATAAAATATCTGGGAAAGCGCCATCTAGCGGTATCAATCAATGCGATCCTGTCCTGTGGAGATGCATTTGAATAAATCAGATTATGAATGAAAATCCTATAGATTCAACTTATCCAATTAAAAACGTGGCGCTTGTATATTATATAATTTTAAAACATACGTGATATCACTAAGTTCTTAATTGTGCTAATGTTTAGGATTTTGAGGTAGTGAAAACACAACGTTAAGTATCTTAGATACACTTAGAACATAAAACAAAGGTGTATTATGTTGTATTATCATTAAGAATTGCTATGAATGTATAATTTTCTGCGGTTTTTAAATAGTCAGTTAGTTCTGTAAATATTTAATGAAACTATTTCGTCAAAATATATAGGAGCTCTTTATTGTTTTGGCAAACAAAACTAGATTATTGCTCTTTAATGCATGGCGGAACACAAAACCGGGTTGATGTATCCAGCCGAGCCTTTATCGAGATAACACACAACAGTGCCAAAAACAGCTCTATGGGATACTCAATTTTCTGCAGGTTTTGAAGTTAATTGGAAAGTGCTATCGTTCTTATTATTGTTTGTTTTTTCTTGTAGACATAGAAGCTTATAAGAGCTTCAGCTAAAGTACGCTAACGAATACTCTTAGAATGCTAACATGATGCTAAGCCCACCGACCGAGTCACCAGATGACAGAAACTCTCTGTACAGTCAGTGTCAGAACAACAGACATAAAAGCGGGGATAAAACCAGTCCAATCAGCGTCATACTGGTTAGTTCTGGGAGCAGAGGCAACAAACTTTTGTTTCGGTATCCATTCCAAAGAGCTGCTGAATGTCCGTCTTCTCTCGCAGGTAGGCGACATGAACTGAGACAAGAATATTCACATTCTACTGGTACCGAATATGTCATGTAGTTGCACACCCATCATTCTATAGAATGTCCCAGACCGAGGAAGATTCCAAACTTTTGTAATTATTTTGTAATTATAGTCACTTAATTGATTACCACCCAATGAGTCCATATCCACAAAAGCGACAGTTTTAGGAGTCTAGTCTAGTGTCAGGTTGGCAAAAGGGATGAAGTAGAAATGGAAATGTTCTCTAAATATGAGAGAGTCTGAGTTCTTCACAAGAAGATCATCACTGTACAGAAAGAGGGGTTATTTAAAGGTGGGAATCAATTAAGGCAGCTGCCAATCAAGTGGAAAGACTATGGAATGATCAGAAAAACTGTCAGGATGTTATAGTATGTTAAATAATAATTAAATGCAGCTTCTTTATGGTATTCAGAAAAAAAGGACACCTCAACTACAGGAGTAAACAGTTCACTTTTAAAAGGAGTAACAAATTTAAGTAAAGACATTTAAATTTAATCCTAGCTCTAAATCAATGTTGTAAAGTTCTGTTTATTGTTTAAATTAGTAAACTATTTTATATTTAAGGACACCAAGCTGTTGGAATTGAGTCACTGATTTTGCAGCAAAGAGACATCCTAAGCAATCTTTAAATGTTACAGTTTATGACAGTACAAGTAGCATATTAGTCTTTCTGGAAAAAAATGCTTCTAACAGAAGAGACTAAAACAAAGATGTTGTGCGCCCTAATCTATGGAACCATGTCTATAAAGAACAACAACAACAACAACAAAAAAAAAAAACACCAAATGGGAGGCCTTAATTTATTTGGAAAGCATAGCATGGGAGGGATAATGACTCCAACTTTTTTTTATCGTCACAGGATCAAGGAACCTTCAAGTTATTTATTCAACCATTAATTCCTTTTTACACCAAAGAGTCAGCTTTTACCCAGTATTGCAGCTTTACTACCACCTCAGTCCTCTTGCAATTATCCAGTTGTAAACTAGAATAGTTTTAGTGTATAACGCCTTGAGGTAGCTGTGCAGAAAAAAAATGCTCCACAAAAAATACTCCACAAAATTCAAAAGCTTAAAAAGTAAAGTGGGTAAAAATCCTCCAGTCATTTAAAAGACTGATAGTCATACAGAAAACGACTATGAGTGGTTTTAAAAGTTATTGAACCATGAGTTGTGTGTCGTTTTTTTGCAACATACTTAAAAAAAAAAGGTTGTCAATTTTAAAATTGTTTTACACTATGTAATACTTACTACTGTTTTTCAGCAAAACAGCGTAATCCATATGCACTGAGTACAACTGGAGATGTTCTGGAAGATCTGGATGGAGATTCAAGGTAATCGTTTGTGTTTTATATAAATAAACAGGATTCACATTTTAATCCTTAAAGAAACATGTACAAGCTGAAAGAACGATTAAGGTATTTTAAGCTGTGATACTGAAAAGGCAAAAAAAGAAAATGTCCAGTGTCACATTTTGGCACCTTTTATTACCAATTTGAACCTGTTAGATTTATAAAGCCATTATAGATGTTTTATCTCACAGTTCTTTCCCATGCTTTTGGTTACTTTAACATTTATATTTCTTACCTAAAAGTGAAAGCCATGATTAAGATATAGTACAGTTGATTACTACATATCTTTGTCACAAACCAAACCCGTAAACCTTATAGTCTTGTTTATTTTATTCTGTTTTATTGAGCTGCCACATTAGAAATGGGAATAATACATTTTTAGCTTGTTTAAGTTAGTTTGAATACTTGTATAATATTCAGCAACAAGGAATAAATTATTTTAGGTATTTAATTTCTAATATGCTACTAATACTTTTTGCTTGAGGAACTCATTCATTTACGTATTTATTATGTTAGATGACTATATAAAGAACTGTTAAACAAGCAGGATGATGCATTTCTTCAAACACTGTACAAATTGAACCACAAAAATTATGATTGCAGAGTACTGTTTAAATGCTGTTTTTGCCAGGCTGCTTTATTTAAAGTGTCGGACTTTCAGTCTTTGTACAGCTATGATACATTTGTCCATTTTCATGAACATTTACCTTGCTGTCCAGAATTCATGACAGTTTTAGCTTGATCACAGGGAGTGATGGGCACAACATGATGATGTAAAAGTAAAATGAAGAGTGAAGGAAAACTGGATTAATGGCAATTGATTTCCTGCTATTCAAAGTAACCCCAATAACATTAAATTGATAATCGTTTGATATGTAAATTAACCATATCTCCTGCAGCATCCATTTCTGACAGCAGTTTTGATGTATGTTAAATGTACCTACATCAGCATACCAGCATTTTTACATCACAGTGTCTCATGTGTGTTTTGATTGTTTTAATGTCCATTTTTTTGCATTCAGCCCAACTGTGTGTTGCATTTTCCCTTTTGTTTGCTTTTTTTGGGGTCCAATTCCCATTTCAGGGATCAATGTCCTCTAACTGACGAACAGTTGGTAGCAGGGTAAGACCGAATCATTCTAACCCACCTCTCTTTCCCCTAGATCACCACCTGTCCTTTTATTTTACCCTCTCTTTACTGTTTTTGTGCCCTGTGTCGATCTCCACAACCCCCGGTCTCTGTGCAGTTACTGAAAATGATACAGACTATGAATCAGTGCTTTTACTAAAATCGTCACATTAATTGTACACTGATAATTCAAAGCATGTAGATCTGGCAAAAGAGGATGACACTCAATTCAAATGCAACAGGTTTCACTTTTCATTGCTTTTTCAAAATGATGGTGGTGGAAAAAGTTTATTGTTTGTTTATTGTTGTTTTTTTTCTGGAAGTTAGCACCTTAATTTGTATCCCTTATAATTGCAGCATGAGTTACTTCAGTCAAACCAGCATGAGTTTGTCACATTTCTCATTCACACATCATTCACTTTTTCTACTCAGAAGCTTCTTCTTTTTCTTACCTGTCAGTAACTGAATAAGCCTTTTTATTCTGAATTAAACTATTGAATTATATCAGACAGATGCATCCTATAGACACAAATGCAATTGTAGCCAGATAATTTGAACCTTTTATATGTGTCTCAGCTGCTCTGGATGTGCTAGATTTTTCACTGCATCTGTGCTTTCTTACATGAGGTTTTCTGATAGCATCTTGGCCACCATCCTGGCCACCAAGTCTGACATGTGTGGAAAGAAGTTTGAAATGAAGATAGACAACGTTCGATTTGTGGGTCACCCTACTCTCCTGCAGCATTCTCCTCTCATTCAGGTAGGAAAACAATAATGCCAAAAATCAGACACTCCATCAAAGTTTTCTTAGTTTTCTCACTCTTCATCACCTTTTTTATAATTCTATGTAGTGGGGAGCCTATGTGCCTATATGAGAAATGCAGGAAATATTGGATAGGTGAATCTTTTGTTGCAATTCACTTTTAATTAGGACTAGTTGTATTTGTAATTACCATGGAGATGAGTTGATGCACCAGCTTGAGTCCATTTCTAGTTTCCTTTAAGGTCTAACCTTACAATTCTGTTTAGGAGTTTTCTTTTTTTTGTTGTTTGTATGTTTTTTTTTGTCTGACAACCATAGACAGATAAATAGGAAGAAATGGCCTCCAGGCTCCTCAATAAAGCGAGCAGTATTGTATACAATGCAAAATGAGAGAGTTATAAGATTATGCTAATTTATGCACTACAACATACTTGCTTAAACAATATCAGATTCTTCTTACTTAAAACTTAAAACCTGAATACGTACCTGATATACGTACAGTAGAAAGAAAGGACTGGAAACCTTCATCTTAAGGTTTGGATGCATTTTCGATTTTGCTGCTTTTAGCTCTCTCTTTATTTTCTAATTCCTTTATCTTATAGGGCCTTGAGATTGAAGAATATGAAATGCAGTAAAATTTCAATACATAGTAATGATAATAATAATAATGAGAAGAAGATGAAGAATTATTGTTGTTATTATTATTAGTTTTTTGTCTTTTTCTTTCTAAACATTTGAGGCTTTTAAGCTTTTTTATGTTCATTCAGTAAATTAATGTTATTGCAGTTGCCAAAGATTCACAGTAGATTAAACAGATTGGTCGTCTTTAGAGAACATCACATATTTGTCCATCCACTTGTCTTTAAATCCCCCATTCTTATGGTCCACCATCCTAATTTTTGAACAAACTGTCTGAAATCCTTCTAGATTTCAGGAAATGTAATAATTTCCATCTGATGTCTATTCCATTTGGACAGCTCTATGTGAAATTGATTGATTGTTTCTTCCTAAGACGACAGTTTAACTTCACAGAAGTTTGATTTAATTTAAGTTATATCGCGTTATTTACATGTTCCCTTTATTTTTTTGAGCAGTGTAGGCCTAAGTTTCCACAGTCCCATTCGAGCGTAATAGCAACCTCTATAGTCACTAGTTTGCAGTCACGCTCGAATGGGACTGTGGCAACTTGCGCTGCAGTTGTGCAAAGATGTTTGCCTCCACATATGCGTCCTATGTAATTATGAATAGCAATTTCTAAGGCAAGGCAAACATCAAGATAGAGACTCTCAGTTCATAGGTGATAATAAATATGGA
This sequence comes from Jordanella pulchra, assembly GCA_034780135.1. Taxonomy (NCBI): domain Eukaryota; kingdom Metazoa; phylum Chordata; class Actinopteri; order Cyprinodontiformes; family Cyprinodontidae; genus Jordanella; species Jordanella pulchra. The sequence continues at coordinate 10,765 of JAUZNJ010083054.1, read as the reverse complement.
TGATATATGACTTTTCTGTCAGTAAATCCCAGCAATTGTACAGCAACTATACATTCAACTTTGGCATAGGTGTTAAGGACAGCCTTAATGTATTCAAAGTAGATTTTTTTATTTCTTTTCATCTGCCCTTTGTGAGTTAAAACAATCTAAACACAACTCATGGGCACTGTTGATTAAACATATTTGTTATCAGTTTCTATTTTTTCTTTTTACTTGAGTTCCTTTAGTTAAAAAAAAATGTATACTGTATTTGAAAGAAATACTCCCTGAAGTAAATTCTATAAAACAAAATAAACAAAACAAAAAAACATTTCAATTTTTTTTTCTCTTTCTCTTGTTGCATCTGTTAAAAATTTTTTTTTTTTTTTTGAAGGATCATTTTGAATTTGCCTCACCTAATTTCTCCTGCTTCAACTGTCAGACCACAGTATGTTGTACTTCTTTAATCCCCATAAATGTTTTTTAAGAAAACAGTGAATAAAATTCCAATATATACATGACCTATACTTATGATGGAAATAAAAATAGTACATGTATTTAGACTAAATGACATTTTGTTTAGGTTTATTGTATTTTGGAAAAGGGATACATGTTCCCAGTTCTACTGCAATACAACTCAAGAAACCTGACTTGCATTGTATCAGTTGTAAAGGGGATTGTAGTGAATTATTTTATTTAAATGTTACCAAATGAAAATGTTTTTGAGTTGTGGGTTTGGTGAGAATTAGTACTCATTTTTCAATAAGTGTGCTTTGCGATTATTCCTGGTATCACCAGCGCCCCCTACTGTATAGTTTTTTTAATGGTTCAGTCTGTTTAGCAGAGCTATTTACTGTTTTAATGGCAACAAAAAAAAAAGGCCAACTGTAAAGAAAAGCTCAAAGATTTTCTGCTGACATATCATGATTTTTTTGTGTTAACAGAAAACTTCCCACACAGTTTAGATTTGTAGGCTTTGACTCAGAGCTTTTAATTGCTTTAATGTCATAAAAAATAATATTGAAGTGTTTTTTGTTAGCAATTCTCAGCAACTCTGGGAGGCTTTTTTATGTCAGCAAGGAAAACAAACTGTACATCAGTTTAAAGTCAAGAAAGATGTTAAGCTTTTCTTTTAAAGAAATGTTTCTGAAATGAATTGCCTGCATTTAATTTTTTCTTAATAAACATTTAAATTTGATGTATTCCTCTCTTTCAGTTTTTTTATTTTTCATGGTTTATTTGTTTTGAGACAATTAAATCAGTCTTAAAATAACTTTAAATAGTAAAATGAACATTTGTATAATCGCATTAAAGTAAAATTTAGCAATTGCTCTTAAAACAAAACAAAAAGTTTGGGGTTTTTTTTGGAATAGCTTAGCTTATTGCAGCCTGTAAATATTTGGTCTTTCATCATTTCAGGTGTCCAAAACAGATCCTTCACCCAAGAGAGAAATGCCCACCATGATCTTGTTTAACGTGGTTTTCGCCCTGAGGGTAAGGAAGCCTTGATTGGATAACGTTTTTTTTTTTTTTTACTTTTTTTTTAAAGAAATTTAATCGGGTGTGTAAAAGAAAAAAAAAGAAATAATGTTGCTTTAGACCAAATTATATTTTAGCTTTTAAATGTTCATGTGCTTTTTACCAGTCATTTTTTGAATATGTTAGCTGGCTGTGGGTGGGTCATGTTTAGTTAGTCTTCTGTTAATCTGTATTCTTTGAATGGGAGGTGGGGAGGGTTGTGATAACGGTGCACTATCAGTGACAGCATGTGAACTCGAGGAGGAGAGGGCAGTTTATTTTTGCTTAATCATGCTGCTCAGCAAGGCCCAGCCCGGTTCCTGCCCATGCTGAGTCATGGTTCTCTGGAAACCACAGGAAGGTGCAGACGAACAAGAAGTGCACTGTCAGGGTTTAAACATATCTGCCCAGCTGCTGAAATAACTAAGCTGTTATCGCCTATAAAAGACATAAACATTCTTTATAATACTTCTAAACATCCTTGTTCTTAGTTGTTATTTTATTGTGAAATATTTTCTATTTTCACTGGCTTTTAAGTCTGAAATATGTTCCCAGTTTATCTGAGTAATCCATTAAGAAATTAGTAGGAAAACAAAACATCTTCTTTATGTCATTGACCTCAGGCGAATGCTGACCCATCCGTAATCAGCTGCATGCACAACCTTTCCCGGCGCATCGCTATAGCGCTCCAGCATGAGGAGCGCCGCTGCCAGTACCTGACCAGAGAAGCCAAGCTGATGCTGGCCGTGCAAGACGAGATCACCACTATGACTGAGAGTGAGATTTGCTCTCAGTGCTCAGATCACCTCATTCCCTCTCCAATTTTAAAGTATTAGTTGTGTTGTTTCCTATCATGGCTTTAACTGTGCTTCCTCTCTGCTAATCTTAGCAGATGGAACCCCTCAGTCCCCATTTAGGCAAATTCTTCCTAAATGTAAGCTAGCCAGGGACTTGAAGGAAGCCTACGACAGGTGGGAAGGAAATTAGATTCATCTAATTAATACTTTTTCTAGACTTTAAATAATCATAAAGCTAATTTTGATATAATTTTTCAGCCTCTGTACATGTGGTGTGGTAAGGCTACACATCAATAACTGGCTGGAGGTCAGCTTCTGCTTACCTCACAAGATCCACAGAGTTGGTGGTAACTATATCCCTCCGGAGGCATTAGAGCGCAGTCTGAAGGCCATAAGGTAGATTTATTATTTCATGAATTCTATGTTTTGCCTTAGAAATTTTATTTTAATATCTTTTCATATGAACAAACTCATCTGTTAAATAGGAAAACTGATATGAACCAAAGAAATCTGAATACTCTTTTAGTGCTTCAAATGTACCATACAACCATTACCACGCATTTTAAACACACTCCTCTCGCCTTTGATGGTTTTAGTATAATAAAAATGACAACATTTACAAAATGTATGCTCTTTATTTCTCTTATTATATCGGATTTTATTCCATTTGAAAATATCAGAATTTTAGGAAGTAGAAATCTACTTGATATGAATTTTTGGGGGATGAACTCATTTTATATTTTTATGTCATTACATTTATACTTAAACATGCCACAAGTTGGCCGAACAATTCAAAATTTACTAAATGACACAGCATTTTATCTCCAATTCTACCTTCAGAATATTTGGCAGTTTTATTTTTTTAGTTTTCTGTCGGGATCAAATTGTGTGCTGCATGTTTTTAAGCTCAATATTTACTCACTGTTGAATTGTTTTCTGTGGAACATACTGCCATCTATAGGCAGTTTAGAAAACATGCTGTTGTTTTGAAAAAGATTCACATCTCCTTATATTTTGTATTTTAGAAGTAGACTTTCCTTCTCCTGTTCGTGGAAGGTTAATCAGGTTTCTGTGACCCGCAGGCCTTATCATGCCCTGCTTCTGCTTGAAAGTGAGAAGGCTCTGTTGAGCCAGCTTCCTCTGGACTGCTCACCTGCCATGGTGCGCCTGATTAAGACCTGTTCAGCAGTGAAAAACCTGCAGCAGCTAGCCCAGGATGCTGACCTGGCCCTACTTCAGGTGCAGAGCAAAAACCCAGCCTACAAAGCTCTGATATCACTCTTTAACAATTTAAGACATGTCTATAATCTGGAACAGATTAAAGGAATAAAAATCTTTAGAGTATAGTATACACAATTAATAAAAATACATAAGTTAGAATATATAAAATAGAATAAAAAAAAATGTCACAACTGAAATTTAAAGAAAAAAATTGGTTTTGAAGAATAATTTTCATATTCAGAGTTATGTTTGTTTAAAATTTAATTTATGTAACATTCTGGAAAAATGCGCTCCATATTTAGCTACTTACTGCCACCTAATGGATAATACATGAAATGCAAGACATTCATACAAACGTTTTTTTTTTCAGGGTCACTCTATTAGTGTCTTAAGATTTTCTATCTGACTTTAGTGTTTATCATTATGGATGGATCACTCTATTTTTTTCTCATTCAGATCTTTCAGATTGCTGCTCATTTAGTTTATTGGGGCAAGGCGATCATCATCTTTCCGTTGTGTGAGAACAACGTCTACATGCTGTCTCCACATGCCAACATATCTATGTAAGTGTGTAAAATATACCCTAAAGAAGTGGTAAAACGTAAGAAACAGGAAAACATATTCCCTCTCTAGTTAACTTGGTTTTTAGGTGCCTCTCTTGTAAATTGACTGTTATTGACAGTATTCCTCCTCTTACAGGTGTGACTCATTTCAATGATTGTTTGAACTGTGCTTGTAAAGTACAGGAACTAGGCTAGAAGAGAAGCTTTGTGTTGAATAACTGCTTTCTATTCCTCCCTGACCAGTTATTCTCCTTTGGCGGAGCAGTTCGCTCAGCAGTTTTCTGGACATGACTTGCCTTCCATGTTGGCCAAATTCTCACTCCCAGTCTCGCTGGCAGAATTCAGAAATCCTCTAGAAGCTCCAGCTCAGGAGGTAAAATCATCACTGAGTGGCAAAAAAAACTTTATATGTGCTTAAAAATGTACATTTATGATAAATAAGTTGAGAAAAAGATACTTAAAAAAACAACATTGTTTTATATTTATGTCAAGGTCTGTTTTCATTTAAGAATTAAAAAAGGCCATGAGCTAAATTCCCACAACTTCAAGACAGACAAAGATAACTACTAAATGAACAGCATGGTTTTATGGGCTACTGATTTATTAGCTTATAGTTTCCATGTTTACTTTTAGCTCCATTTTGTTTGTTGAGACAGTGATCTGTTTTTGGCTCGTCTTTCCTTAACACACACATAATTTAAAAAAATGAATCATGTCTGGATTTCTAAAGCTATACTATCAGGCTACGCAACAAAATACGCCATCTTCTGGTCATTATTAAAAATGCAGGTTTCAAATGTCAGTTTTAGATTGGCGATATGCAGACGGACTACAAGTATTCTGATATTTCACTGTTGGATTGTTTTGTTTTCATATGCTAAATGTTTTCATTTGCTAAATAGAATTTATATATTGTTTGTCACACTGGACAAACTACCATACATATTTAAAGATGGTACATTTCCTAATGATTTAAGTCCAAAGCACTGTTCCTATTATTCTTGGCACCTTCTGTTTCAATTGGATCAATATCATAATTTTGAATTTTGTATTCTATCAATAGTTCATTTCAAAAGTCCTCTGCTTTGTTTCCTAACCAGGTCCAGCTGATCCAGATGGTGGTGTGGATGCTCCAGCACCGCCTGCTCATTCAACTCCACACCTATGTTTGTCTTTTGATACCACCTAGTGAAGATGAGCCTGCACTGAAGGATGAAGAGCTACCACTTGCTACTCGTGTTGGAGGCCGCAGTCTCAGCACGCCAAGCGCTCTCAGTTTTGGTTCTCCAAGTAAGACCCCCCCCCCTTCTCTACTCTAACAGATGAAAGGTCAAAGGAGCCACCGATTGTCCACCTCCTTCATGTTTGCAGCCAGCAGTGACGACATGACCCTAACCAGTCCCAGTATGGAGAATTCCAGCGCTGAGCTTCTGACTGGCGGAGACTCTCCTTTGAATAAAAGAATGACGGAAACACTTCTCACGAGCCTGTCGGAGCATGAAAGGCAGGTTATACTTAACATCCCGGCGGCACAAAATCCAGAGGATCTGCGGATGTTTGCCAGGTATTTAGGCTTTAACTACACTTTTTTTAAGCATATAAACATATCCTTGTTTAGCCAATGTTCTGGTGTAAATGCAAATTAAAGACACTCATTTTATGTTTTATTCACTACAAACTCCTACTTTGCTTTAGTTCAGATTGTAAAGATTTTATGTCATTAAATCAGAAGTTATTTTGCGACAGCCTACAATAACAGCGGATTGAGAAAAAGCACTAGAGCTTTATTGCTTCCTACATGTCTTTTAGGCTGCTGCACTATTTTCGGGGACATCACCACCTGGAGGAAATCATGTACAATGAGAACATGAGGCGATCACAGCTGAAGACACTATTCGACAAGTTCCGCAGCGTCCTCATTGTGACAAACCATGAAGACCCCATTATTTCCATCTTTCAGTCACCCATGGAGCAGACAATGTGAGCAGCAGCAACCAGGAAACTACGACTGTTTGAGAGCCGGTTGATCTGAAACCTGCTCAGGACCAAGGAGGGTTTATAGTAGAGTATTACGACGGCATTAATGTGCAAAGAGCTTCAAAATATTAACTATTTTTGTCTTTGAGCCAAAATTTGTTTACACTTTTAAGTTATTTTATACTTGCCAGACATGCCTTATGGGTTCACTGTGAATAGGGGAATGACTGGCGCACCTGGAGTCTGACACAATCTCCCAAATTCAAAATAAAAGGATTTATGTTGGCTTCATAAGTGCAAACCAAGCACTGATCGTTCCAGCTACCTCTGTTAAAGAATCCCAAAGGTGGAGATGGAAAGACTGCAAAGAAAAAAGGGAGTCTAAACATCAAACAGCTTGTTTTTTTTTTGTTGTTTTTTTTTACACAGGCTCAGATTTGACAGAATGTGAGCCTTCCAGACATCTGTAAAAATCACTGAGAGGAACATTTCCCATGTGTGAATGCTTATTGGAAAACAGCTGGAACCACAAGAGAAACGACTGCTGTATGATTTGTTTTGTTTCTTTTCTTAAATAACAATCTGCCAGGTCTAATCTTTTACCTTACTGTAGAACTTTGATTAAATAATCTGCATTTCAAAATAAACTTACCACGTTGATCTTTTGTTAAATTCATTTGATTAATTATTTAGGATGTTGCATATCTGCAAGGCAAAACTTTATTGTCTTCATGTGCGTGACTTTTAAACACAGAAAAGTAGCTTCAGAAAAAGGAAAAAAAATTCTCAAGTCCTTATTTTTTAAGTTCACTGTCTTTCATTTTTCTTTACACATCCTACGGATTTTAATTGTCGGATCCAGTTCCATACACAGAGCATCTCTCTGCCTCTTTATTCACAACACTAACACAGGGATGCCCACGGAGATAAAAGCGCCATGGTTTCTTCGCCCATTCCCCATGGGACTCGATACCAATGCGCGGAGCTGAAACTATATCCTTAGGTTTTGGGGGACTTGTGTTTTGTTCGGCCTCCAGCCACACCTCTGGGTCACAAGCCAAGTCTCTACGGTCAAAACAGCGAGGTATATTTAGAGCCTGGCACAGCTTCGAAGGGCCGTTGCAGAGCTCTTTGTCCTTCAGCTGGCGAGATCCTTCTTTACGTCTAGACGCTCTCAGCTCTCTCATTGCAGAATGGCCCTGCAATGGCTCCAGAGAGCGCAGCAGCACGGCAGCACCCTCCCCTGAATAAACACAGCACACAATCTGCATCGGTCAGCAAGGCTCTGCTTTGTTTCCTTCCTTGTTTCTCTACTAATGAAAACCAAAACCAGCTGACTGGCTTTGATATTAGATAAATAAAGTTGACCTAAACAACCCTTTTCCCTTCTTCTTCATATTAAGACATGGAAAATATGATAAATATACTCTGAAATGAAGCCCTGGTAATGTGTATTGAACATACAGTACCTTCGCTGGATACATTCATGCAGAGGTAGATACCATAGATTGGATACACGTAAATAGTGCCTGGCTTCATGAACATGGCCGTGTTCCTCTCTGTGCGTTTTCCCCCTGCTGAGTGTGAGGCTTTGTCCTCCCCTCCAAGATATGCTTCAGTTTCCACTATTCTCCCTCGGAGCTCAGAGCCATCTGCACACTTGCGTACCAGCACCTGCCGGGAAGAATTTCATTTCATTACATTTTTTTAATTAAATAAATCAGTATTTTTTTTACCTGTTTTTTCACCTTCAATAATCATGCATTTAAAAATGTTTTAAAAAAACACACACAAAATGCTGTATTCATTGTTAAAATAAATTGTTGATAGGTATAAAATCTACAGAAATTTCTTTTTAACCATAGATAATGTCGTTGATTAATAAACGCCCCTATGCTGCTTGCAAGTGTAAAATATTGAGGCTGTGTAAGAGTAAGCTTGAAATATTGGTTTAAAATATTCCTTTATCAGTTTACACAGCCTGGATAAGATTTTTTTTATTATTTAATGCACAAGCTGTATATTGTATTTTTTGCTCCTTCTCGTGTTTCGTTATAATATCACCTTATATCTTACAGGGTTTCCACTCTAACATGCAAAATTCCAGCTTATTCTGTCTGAACTTTAAAATAATTGAGTTTGGACATTTGGTTCATTCATATTTTTCCATGTTTGCCATCTCTTTATAACTATGATGGTAAGTGTACCATCAGGATTGTTAAGTCACTTGATGGTGTAAAATTTGTTTCACAAGTTTCAATTGTACTTTGAGTTACAAAACAAATAATGCACCTTTTAATTATTACCCTTTATGTTATTTTGGGTAATAATGCCCCATAAATACAAAGGTAATTTCTAATTTGAATACCTTGCCGAGGAATGCTTTAGCCAAACTGATGCAAGGCTGATTGAAAAAGTCCTGATCCAGTCTGCGCGGAGGTTCATTGTTGTTGAAATAATGGCTTTGCTCCGACTCGGAACCTCGAAGGGATTCGATCGGAACTGGTTCGGTAGAAGCTCTACAGTTCGCTTCAGTCTGTTTTCTCAGTGACACCAAACCCCTCGCTTTAGTAGCAGTCATATCTTGGACTTTTCTTTTCCTTCCTGCCATAATCTCTGTTTATAATACGGCTAGTTTAAATATCAATACGAAGCTTTGTTTTATTTTTATTTTATCAACATGTTTAGGTATTTAAAACAGTCTAATTTAGCACTGGTTGCACTGGCTACTCTTGCTCCAGCATACAGGAAGTAAACATGTTTCTTAAAGGGACCGCACATTTAATTCAACGTCAAGTGGGAATTCCAGCCTTTTTTGGGATCTGAATCGTTTGACTCAGTTCACCTACAAGAACCGACTCTTTTGGTCTCGAAATAGCTTGAGCTGCATTTTTCCTTTTTATTATTTTGAGGCTTTGTAAGTATGCATAGAATAAGTGTCTAAAGCAAGTGGGACAATTTATGAACGGAACCTTAGACCTTGTCATGTTTTTTTGTTATTTTTTTATAATTTTATTTCAAATAAGCAAATAATGGTGGAAAATAATAAAATGCTTTTAAAAGTAAATGGTGCATCAAAAACTAGATATGTCATGAAATTAAGAGCCTCCAGCATTTGGGGAACCAAGTTAGTTTTCTCTTTGTGCTGTGCATTGATTAAGAAAACATATCTGACAGCTGGGTTGTTGATTTGTTAGTAAGTTATTATTTATATTTTGTTTTTAAGGAATAAACACAGAGAGGGAGAGAAAAAAATAACACAACAGGCCTGAGTTAATTTCCTCCAAACTTAACACATGTATACAAAAATCTAAGTAGATAAAACAAATTAGGCTACAGATAACTTTCTGCCTACTCCTTCAGTCTCAGTTCTTCTTTCTGCTTATAAAGGAGGAGGAACTCACTCTTGGTATTCATTAAATAACTTGGGCACATCAAGCTGATTCAATTGAAAATATAAGATCATTTATGTCACCTATGGTGCAATCTAGTGTCAGATTTGAAATATCCAGTTCTTATGAAAAACAATTAACTGAAGTCAAACTTGAAACACTTTTCTACAGTTTCTTCCAGCTGAGGACTGCTATGGTTTTACTTCTTCTTTTTTCTGTTTCATTTGACTAATGACAGGATAAAAATAGAGAGAATGTTCCCTGCTGCCTGTGTCTAGGAAGGGGACGGCGCCTGTTTGGCCCCAAGCAGTGTGGATCCATGTGGCTCTCAGAAACACTAATTGTGTGTGACATGGTTTTGCCACAGAGTATGGTCTCACAGGGAAGCACAATTTGCAAAACGGTGGAAGCAAAGAGTTGTGGAAAGTGTGCATTTAAATAAACTAGAAAAAAAGAAGTTTTAAGATTGTCTTTTTTAGGTACATCATGAACAACAGAAACAAACAATAATTTAATGAGGTTAAGTAAGGTTCAAAAGATCCAAACAACTTATGAATCATAAACACACCAATAACCTATAAAAAATAAACCTTTTTTTTCTACAGCAAAAAGGATTTCACAGCAGCAACATACTAGAACACGTCTGTAGACTGCCAGTTCAAATTTCAGAAATAGTTTTTCACCTTTTCATTTTTGACACCAGAGCAGAAAAACCACCATGGCATTCTTGAAGCCTCCCTGCCTGCTCTGTTAAGTGATGAAATCACTCAGCTGAATTACCATCTGCACAAAATTGGCTCATATTCCGTTTTTTTAGGAATATTTTATAAATATTTAACATTTCTTTCCCCATTATTTTTTCTGATCTCTTTTAAACATCATAAGTGCTCCCAAAAATGTATTGTGCTCTGCTTTCATAAATGTCTACTAACCGGATAATGATACTTGTAATAAAGGGTTTTTGCATATTTCAATTTTTTTAAAAAGGGTTGAGAAAGTAAAAATAACTTAACTTGTGCTTTTAATAATCAATGTATTGTGTGAATGACATTGTAAACATAATTCAGCATGTGTAGAATTGGATTTTAAATAGTAGAATTTAGGTCCTATCTGTTTTTTATAACTGCTTTCCAAATTAGAGTCAGAAAAACTACCAGCAACATATCATACTGTATTATAGAATATTTACAACCTTTTATTTTCTGCTTGTATGTGTTCCCATATCACTTTAGCTTCCATTTCTCTTCCCTCCATTAAGGACATTTCATCACAGCGCTGTGTGTCCCGAGCCCGTAATATCATCAAAGACCCCTCACAC
>JAUZNJ010083044.1:0-23644 GCA_034780135.1 Jordanella pulchra | reverse complement strand
TAGGAAAAGTTAGATAAGTTTTCGCTTAAAAATTTCATTGGACAATTTCAGCATTTAAATTTTCTGATTGGCTGTGCTTTCGTACGGGGTAATTTAAAAATTATACCCCACTGTAATAATGTATTTGGACAGTGTATTTGAACAGAGACCAAATATACCGAAAGCAATTAATTTATCAGCGCGATGGGTAAAATATTGATATATAACAGCTCTTAGTGTCTTTGCGCCAAAGATTAAAACCACCAATCAGAGAACGCGATCTAGCGCGTTGCTAGGCAGATTATGTTAATATATGCAATGCAGCCATCTCTGCAGCTACCATTCTGAGGTAAGAACAACTTGTGCGTTTTCCACAAAATGTAAGATTTCAGATGATTAAATTGAGATCAGGTAGGTATCGCAATTGTTCGAAGATGTTTCTGTTTTTCCAAATTAAAATAGCGGATTGTTTTTGCGCATATCGACCGGCGAATAATATATTTATTTTGTGTAGGTCTCTTTGGATGTAGCTGTTGTTGTTAGTCCCACCCAAAATGGAGCCCGTTCTTCCTTGTTCCAGAGCAGACTCGAAGGGCTGGGCTCAACTAGAAATGGGGGACGGGTGGGTTTAGCCAAATATTTTTGGTCCTGAATGGATTAAAATTAACGTTTGTTTGAAAACGGATAATGAGTCCAGTTTCATGCGGCCTGATAAGTTGACTTAGTCGGACTGTGCGGCCTCACTGCGGGGCTACACGGCCGTATTGGTGATGTCGCTGCGCAGTAACTGCCCGAGTTTCCACAGCGCTGCTTTCTGTGGTATGGTCCGGTTGGGACCGGCAACCTGCGGGGTTAAAATAGGGGGGAAATTAACATTTTACTGATTATACCAACTAGGTTTGTGGACGAGTGCCGAGAATCGGTGTTTTCCTGTTGAATTCTCGGCTGTTTTAAGACGCCTTTTCCCGGGCGGCCTGCTGATCAAACCGGCCTTTTTCTCCCGCTGAGAGGCTAATATGTCCGCTCCGTCCACGCAGGAACACGCCGGTTTATTTGGGCGATCGCAACATTTCAGTGGACCAAAACGGTGGCTGATGTCCCATACGATAATAAATACAATAGGTATCTTGCTCCATACTCAAATTGATGGCTAATAAAAATGCTTAACGGTAAACGGTTCCTATGAAATACAGATGGCAAAAAGTACTAAGAAAAAGTTTAGAAATTTCATGTTCACACTTTTAACATGCTTAATTCCTAACCTGACTATTTGCAGAACTCATTTTTAAAAATTGATTGATTTATAAAATAAAAGCTCAGACCATAAAAGTAAACAGACCATTGACAATCATAAAGTTATATTTAAAGCTTTATAAAGTAGGATTTACATGGTTAAGCTCATCCCATATCATCTCAGTTGAATATAAACCTGGACTTTGAATAGGCCACTCCAAAACATTCACATATTAACGTTGTTTAATTGTTGAGAGGTTCCCCCCGGAGAACGTGCCTGAATTAAAGATCTGAAACCTGAAAATGAATGTTTTTTTTGCTAGAGAGTGCAACTCAACGTTCCTTAAATGATGACAAGTTGCCCTGGTTTAGCAGCAGGGGAGCTGAAGCGAACCATGATACTACCGCTACCATTTTTGCATCAATAGATCTTATTGACTTCAATGATATGTTGCTTGATGAGTTCTTTTAGCCTACTTCATGTTGTCAGACAGGTTCTATTGAACAGATTTTTTAAATTTTTTTTATTGAACAACTCTTGCAGTAACCAGCTTTAGTTGTTTCTAGTGAAATTAAACCAGCCTTCTCGATTATGTTACTAATTAAGGTTAATTCTTAAACTGGGCAGTTTCCTTTTACATAGGTTAGGGTTAGTTTTAATGGCTCCCTTTTAATAAATGACGTCATCTTTTTAAAACTGCTTTTAAATAAAGTATTCAGGATAACTTTATCTGATTCTAAAGTTTCTCTGATGATGTTTATACTCTGTTAGTGCTGCACAAAAAATGAAAATATATCAAAATAACCCTAAAGAACAAGGTGTTATTGTCAGTCTATTGGTTTTGCTGAAAAATATTGAAATAATATATGATACAGCTTTGGAAAAATACATGTTTATCTTGATGTCTCTGGTATTTGAAAACAAAAAATGTCTTTTTTTTCCAAAGATGTTACTTTGTTGTTGTTTTTTAGGTCTAAGCAGAACATTAGAGCCATATGTCAGGAAACGGCAGAATGACTCAAACGTTCTGTTGAAATCCTGCTTTGGTCGTAGTGTTTATCCTTTGTATTTTTTTTCCCCTATATGCTTTTAAAAACCATTTTATTTTGTTAAACCAACAGTCACTGGTTAGCAGCCTCACATTGCTATTTATAGATTAAATTACTAAGATGAGCCTGAAAAAAGAAACAGTTTTTCTGTGATATATCATTTCTAACCCAATAGAGCTAAAAGAAAAATATGCAAAATGCAGGCTGATTTCAACCGATCTCATGAATATTATATTTCTGTATAATATTTTAGCTGGGAATGTAAAAATCATAACATCCCAAAATCTATTTAATTGGTTTTGGGGCAATATTACAACCAGAATAACAGGTGTTTATGTAAGAATGACAAACACTTTGTGTGTTTTAGGCATCCATCAACATCCCAGGAGAGGATCAAGGTGGATGGTGAAGGACCTGGTTGGCTGCAGCCATGGAAACCAAGCAGGAACCATCGGCTGTGTGGAGTCAGACTGTCAACAACGACTCAAACAGTTCAACACAGGTATAAATTCTTTCCAAGCAGGTCTTTATTGATTTATTTAACTTCAGGAAATTAGTAGTAGTTATAGCTGTTACTGCAGTCGCAAAGGTTAATGCGTGTCACAGGATGCAGACTCTTCTAAAGGGTTTGTGTTTGTGTTGCAGGTGCATTTTGAAGGCAGCACTGTGGCCCAGATCGTATACAGCAACGATCAGGCGGACCGGGCGGAGCAGCAGGTGGTCTATACAGCAGAGGGGAACTCCTACACTTCTGTGGAGTCGGCAGAGCACACTTTAGTCTACATCCACCCTGCAGATGGTTCTCAGGTAAAACGGGGCTCCTTTCTTTCACACAGACAAGTTCAACATCTACCCTTAGTTCAGACCAGACTAAAGTATGTCCACAACTACCTCTCTCTAATTTATTGTATATTTTAGATGATGATTATAAGCTTATCTTGATTTTAATATTTGTTTTCCTCAGACTGTGTTTTCTGATCAGCCACAAGTTGCTTACATCCAGCAGGACGGCACGACTCAGCAGGTAGGTCCTCCTTGCCCTTATCTGACTTCATGTAAGCTGCTTTTTTATTTTCCCCACAAACTTGTATCTGATAAAACATTTTTCTCCTACAGGTGACTGTTCTGCTGCCTGGTGGACAGAACGTGAACGCCGCCAACCTGCATGTTCTCAGTAATGTGGCCGATGCCCCTCAGGCCATCCTAGAGCCCGTTTCCCAGGTAGCGATTATTTACCTGTCGAACTCCTCAAAAAAAATAAATAATGCAGTCCAACAAAGATGTAAAAGCCTGGTCGTCTCCATTAACTTCCCCGAACAGGAGCAGCTGTCCAACTCGCTCACAGACATGGCCGACATGGCAGAGCCGGCCAGCAGCCCGCTTGGAGCCACGGACTCCACAGACGACTCAGACGAAGTGGAGGACGAGGACTCGGAAATGGAAGACTGGGAGCTGCGACACCCTCAGCCCTTTGACCCTCACACCCTCTGTGAGTGACGCTCTGCTGCCACAATCCCACTTCCACATCTGCTTGAAGTTTCTAGTTATTTTCAGAATTCTGCCGACATCATTTTTGAAGAATTAACCGCTGCTACTCCATATACCTGTTGAACTGTATCGTCAGAGACTTTTCCTTGTGTTTATCTGCTGTGTCTTAGGGTGTGAGGAGTGTAACAGTGCCAACCCGTCAGACTGTCCCCTACACGGCCCCCTCCATCCCATCCCCAACCGGCCCGTGTTGTCCAAAGCCAGGGCCAGTCTGCCTCAGATCCTTTACATCGACCGCTTCCTGGGAGGAGTGTTCTCCAAGAGGCGCATCCCCAAACGCACCCAGTTCGGCCCTGTGGAGGGACCACTGGTTCCTCAGAGTGAGCTGCAGGAACACTACTTTCAGTTAAAAGTAAGTAAGAAAGACCAGACCAGGGAGCATTGAGTTCATGCAGGCAGTTTTCCCAGGGAATCGACCTCATGATGGTAAAAGAAGCATCAGAAACGCCTAAAATTGACTCAGGAGGGTCCTGTTACTGTTTATATGAAGAAGACTGGAACAAAAACTTTATTTGTACTAATGAGCGTGAGAAAGGTGTGTGTGCTTGTTCTCCGTTTATCTATATATACATTTTGTGTGGTGACCCGTTTTTAAACTGTTTTTATCTTGTAAAGCACTTTGCGTTGCTGCATGCAGGAAACGCGCTTTATAAATAAAGTTTGATTTGATCTGATTTGAAACTAAACAGAATATGTCAGGAAAAGAGCCTCACATAAAGGTGGAAGTATCATGGTTTGGTGACCCCCGTCTGACTGCAGTATGTGGTTAATTTCAGCATCATATGAACTTCAGCCTTAGAATAAAATAACTTGACTTTTATATCCATTTATTAATTGGAGAAAAGAAATATTCAGAACTAATTGCTTGAATTTCAAAATGTCATTGGCTGAGGTCGATGTAACCATTTAACTAATCTGTGTTAAGTCCATCACAGACTGTAGTTTTCTTTTTTTATTATTAATAAGCTCTTCACTCTTCAGAACAGAACAGACAAGAAAACATGGATTTGCTGAACAAAGACAACAACAGACAGTAGATAGGATGCTAATGGAAGCAAGAAATGCCCAAAGCTTACTGTTGGTGAGCTGCAATATGTCACCATAGCAACCATTCAGTCCGAGGCTCGTCTGCGTATCTTTCTTTGGGGTATTAGTAATGGTTGGATGATGCGGAATTCAGGGATTTGGCTACAGAGGAGAAAACAAGACAATAGATTTGTACTCAGACCCCTAAAAGAACATCAGTGACACAGATATGTTGGTAACCTTAGGGCCAACATATGAGGGAGACGACTGAAATACTGTGGAAAAACTGCAAATACAAATAGTATTTGTGTCTCATGGTGTGAATATTTACTGAAATGAATGACAAACAGTAGGTTTTTCATTTTCCTCTACGTTCAAAATGTCTTCGAAGTGTCCGTATCTAATGAGAGACCAGAGAGAAAGTGTCCCTGAGCATGCAGGTGTGTCTCGCTTCCGATTGATGCATGGATTCGTTTTCAGCTTTGCATGCTGGATGCAGAGAAGGAAGGACAGAAGACCAGTGATGTGTGGCTGGACCTTTCTGATGAGGAGAGCTGCAACTGGATGATGTTTGTGAGGCCGGCGCAGAATCACCTGGAGCAGAACCTGGTGGCCTATCAGTACGGCTCCGAAATCTTTTACACCACCATCAAACACATCCAGCCCAAGCAGGAGCTGAAGGTCTGTGAACAGGGGATGGAAAAAAGGCGAAAAGGAGCGAGACGTTTCTGAGGTCGGTGCTTTGTTTTGCAGGTGTGGTATGCAGCCTCGTATGCAGACTTTGTGAATCAGAAGATCCACGATGTTACAGATGAAGAGAGGAAAGGTGACTCTTGCTTGACGCCGTCTGACGTTGCAAACAGCTTTTTCTCTGTCCTAAACCCCAGCTCGCCTTGTTTGTCCAGCTCTCCAGGAGCAGGAGTGGAACTGGCCTTGCTACGAGTGCAACCGGCGCTTCGTGAGCTCAGAGCAGCTGCAGCAGCATCTCAACATGCATGACGACAAGTTGAGCTCTGTTTCTAGGTGAAAAACGTGTTTTTCTTTTGTTTTTTTTTTACTCCGTTTCTATGCCCACAGTCACACCAACTGGTCCGCTCTTGCTCTCAGATCCAGGGGCCGCGGCAGAGGGAGGGGCAGGAAGAGGTTTGGGACGGGGAGGAGACCAGGACGTCCTCCGAAATTCATCCGCATGGATCCACCTGTAGACACTAATGGGAACAAGACAGGAGTAAGAAAACTGTTTTTGATTTGTTTGTTTTAGGAAAGATGGAGAAAACAACAGTGAGTGTTAAAAGAAATAATTATGTTAAAATAAGAACGAATTAAATACCCGTATATCTCCCATTATACAACGAAGCTTAGAATTATTCATTCACTTCTCAGATTTAGGTTTAAGTTAACATTTTAAACATGTTTCGCATCTGATCTGTGGATGGATGTAGAGATTAGGGTGATGGAAAGGAGGCCTTTCAACTTTTCTAACCCAGAGGTTCAAAATCTGTTAGTTATTTAGGCATTTATAAACATGCCAGTATTTTATGTAAATACAGACTGATAACTATTTTTTTTCATAACTGGTTCTTTTCCTGTATTGCTTTGGTTTTCTACAAAATCCAGCAGCAATAGCTGAACATATTAACAAACCCCAGACTTTTTATTTATCTTTGAGGGATTTAAATGTTTTGTGACATTTAAACCCCTCAAACAAGAACAGCTAAATTGTTGTTGTTTACATGAATATAAAGAAATCAAATACAAGTAGGGCTGATGTAAACTGCAGCAGCTTTAAAAGACATGCATCCAACAGCAAGTTATTAAAAAAAAAAGGATAAAACCAAGAGATGAAAGATGGATTTCTGTGTGACCAACTGCTATTTTAATCAGGACTTGCTGGAGTTAGCAGAGAAACCGTTGGAGGATCGTGAAGAAGGAGCACAGAACGGGCTGAAGGAGGGGGACATGGAGCCTGAGGGGGAGGCGGGGACGGAGGACGAGGGTCCACTGGAAGCTCCAATCGAAGAACCGCTCCTACAGCCAGAGGCAGAATCGGCTGAATCTGAGCTGTCTGTTCCACTAAAGGAGGACCCGGTACAAAGCAGCCAGCCAGAATCCCACCTCACGTCGCAGGACATGCACCGTGCAAAGAAAATCAGGGTGAGGCTGTAGACTGTTTCCTGTAGGGCTAAGTTTAAAAAAAAAAAATCCGTTTTACTCTTTACAACGCTGTGTCTCTCCTTCCTCAATGTGTGCTTCCCTCCCAGACGGATGAGCAGGTAGGTAGAACCTGAAGGATGACATTTTACATGGGACACACGGATCTTCCCACACTTTAGACCTCTTGTCTGTTTTTAAGCAGAAACAAACCCCAAACCCCGCAGCTTTTGTTCTCGCTGATCTCCTGTTCTCTGCTCTCCCAGAATGCAGCCCTGCAGCACCTGTTCATCAGGAAGAGTTTCCGTCCTTTCAAATGCACGCTGTGCGGCAAGGCCTTCCGAGACAAAGACAAGCTGGATTTACACCTGAGGGTCCACGGCCGCGACGCCTACACCTTCTCCTGCCACTTCTGCAACAAGAGTTTTGTGAGCGACTCTGCTCTGGAGGACCACCTGCTGGTGCACACGGAGAACCGCTCCTACTCCTGCCTCTTGTGTCCAGAGACGTTTGAGAGGTTGGAGTTGCTGAAGGAGCACGTGGACGTCCATTCTGTGGACGGCTGCTTCTCCTGTCCGTCCTGCAAGAAGACCTTCGCCGACTTCATCCAGGTTGGTGGTAATAGTGTGTCGGTTCACTGCTGTTTTGTCTGTAATGTTGTGGAGCAGCTGTCTGTGTGTATTTAGGAGGATGGAAATGAAAGCTGATTTCAGATGCCTTATTAAAACGGCCGAGTTAGCAGGAGCTTGAGGGAAGTGTGAATCCTTGTGCTCTTCTGTAGGTGAAGAAGCACATCCGCTGCTTCCATTCAGAGAAGATCTTCCAGTGCTCCGACTGTGAGAAGGCCTTCTGCCGACCCGACAAGCTGCGGCTCCACATGCTGCGACACTCTGACCGCAAGGACTTCCTGTGCTCGACATGCGGCAAGCAGTTCAAGGTGAACCGTAGCGGGATTAGCGATTAGCTCTGACAGCGCAGGGTTTTTTTTTTTGTTTTTTTTTTTTTTCAACCTTTAATCTGTGTTTGTTTTCCTCAGAGGAAAGATAAGCTGCGCGAACACATGCAGCGCATGCACAACCCGGACAGAGAGGCCAAGAAGTCCGACCGGACCCACCACTCCAAAGCCCACAAAACCAAGGTCCCCGCCACCGACCTGGACAGCTTCGTGTTTAAATGCAGGCTGTGCATGATGGGGTTCCGGCGCAGAGGAATGCTGGTGAGCCGCGGCTCTCAGAGCTCCTGATTTCCGTCTCGCTCGGCTCCTAACTGTCCATTTGCAGGTAAATCATTTGTCCAAACGGCATCCGGAGATGCGGATCGACGACGTGCCGGAGTTAACGCTGCCCATCATCAAACCCAACAGGGATTACTTCTGCCAGTATTGCGACAAGGTTTGTTTTCACCTTATGCTTAGTTGCGTCACAAAGCTGGAACCTTTGTTTAATGAATGATGTCTGCACAGGTTTATAAGAGCGCCAGTAAGAGGAAAGCTCACATCCTGAAGAACCATCCAGGAGCAGAGCTTCCTCCCAGCATCAGGAAGCTGCGCCCGGCTGCTCCTGGTGAGCCAGACCCAATGCTGAGTACTCACACCCAGCTGAGCGGAACCATCGCAACAGCGCCGGTCTGCTGCCCGCACTGTGCCAAACAATACAGCAGCAAGGTTAGCAGGGCTGCATTAGACATATCCGCCTGACTCGCTGCAGTTCCTAACAAATAAAGGGTTTGTTTTCCAGACTAAGATGGTTCAGCACATCAGGAAGAAACACCCGGAGTTCGCCAACAGCATCCAGACCTCTCTGACCGCAGCTGTCATCAGCAGCGCTCCCACAGTCATCAGCGCTGAGGCGGCTTCTGCAGAGGCTGTAGTGGTGAGAACAAAAAAACTTCTCCCAAAGATTCACTCGGCTGTTAATCAGCAATGCTTGGATCTGAGTTCACCTCCTTTTATCTGCACGCCACAAGGGCCTGCCGTCCTGCTCCTGATAATGGGAAGACTTTATGCAAGTAGTTCTAGTTGGAAAAAAAAAAAAGAATTTTATGAATCCAGAACCAAATAAACCAAATGAATTTCTACAGTTGATCTCTGAATAAAAAAAAATGGAGCCGAGTGAAATAAAGAAGAACAAACCAACAAGGGAATAAAGATGGGATATAAAGGCTGGGAGTTTATACACACATAACAAAAGAACAAACTGAAGATATGAACCAAGAGGAAAAAACTCGACCACTTCGTCAAACTCTGGTGCAATAAGTTCTATCCTTAAAGTCCATTTAAGACCATAATTGAAACATAAATAAATGCATGAACCTTGGTTGGTTCTGCAGAGGATCAGCTTCAAACAAAGAACCTGCAAAAGATGAACGTATGAGCTTATAAATGCATCCGTCAGTCGACTCGATGGTTAATTGGATGCAGGTTTTAGACAATAGGATAGAGAATCAAGTCAGGAAATAATATTTGTCTGAAATCTATAATAGTAATAGTATAATAGTTGGATCAAATGTTGGACTTTTCTTTGCAGAATTTATTCAAGCCTTTTTTTTCTTTCTTTTATTGAGGGATTTCATTAAAGCACCCAGTTAAAAAATCATATAGATTGTTTAACATCTCAAACTACCTTCTTTTCCCTCCTCTCCAGGCTGCAGGATGTAATGAATCCGAACTGAACTGAATCCTTGTTAAGGAAGGAAAGCCGGTTGTTAAACAGATTCCTGCTGGTTTGTTGTAAACTAACCAGAAACTTCAAGCAGAAACCACTGGTTCACATCTCCTGCTCTATGTTCCTGCAGCCCACCGACCTGCTGACCCAGGCCATGACGGAGCTTTCTCAAACGCTGACCACGGACTACCGCACCACGCAGGGAGACTACCAGAGGATCCAGTACATCCCAGTGTCCCAGGCGGGCGGGGGGCTGTCGCAGCCGCAGCACATTCAGCTGCAGGTGGTCCAGGTAGCTCCGGTAAGTTTAGAAAAAACAGCAAATTTGGAATCTCCCCAAAAAAAGGAAGTTTCTCAGCCTGCTTTCATGATGAAGAGCTGTGCTGCAGCTGAATGGCCTCCATCTGCTCCCTGCCTGCTCTCTGCAGGTCTCCTCTCCTCACTCCCAGGCTCAGACGGTGGACGTTAGTCAGCTGCAGGATCCTCACGGCTACAGTCAGCACTCCATCCACGTCCAGGTCTCTGACTCCTCAGGCTCTGCACAAACTGCCGCACAGGTAAACTAGTAGAATCAACCCTTTTCCGCTACATAATCTTACTTCTCTGTTGCCCATCGATTAAAATCGAAGATGGTTTCAGGGAAACAGCCAGCCTCTGAGCCCCGCCTCCCAGCAGCCCAGTCAGGAGATCAGCCCCACCCAGCTGACCCCCGTCACCTTAGCTCAGGGTCAAACCCTCCAGACCAGCAGCTCCCAGCAGCAGGGGGCAGTGCAGCACGCCTACATCCCTGGAAACTGGAACTACAGAGGATACCGTGAGTCACTAAATCTGCTAAATGCTTTATTGTGTCGTTTCTGTACTGAGCAGTTGAGCTCTGACTGTTTCAGCATCTGAGATCCAGATGATGACGCTACCTCACGCACAGTATGTGATCGCCGAGCCCAGCGCGCCGGCAGTCAGCGGCAGCCAGGTGAAAACGGTGAGCGAAGGACAGGATTTGAGCAAATTGTAAAAACAAATACATTTGCAAAATGGAAAAAACACTGGAAGAAAAGTTCTTACTCTTCAATGCGGTGCTTTATCAGTCATATTGAATTGCTTCTCTTCATGCACTGAAAACACTTTTTTCATCACACGAGTCACCTGATCAGAAACTGGACCACAGAATATCGCTACATCTTATGTGTTTACATCCATCAGACGACAAGAAATATGGAAGAGCTGCGACGCCATCAGTAGATTTGTTTAATGCAGACTTGTGTTTGTGAAACTTCTTTTTACTAAAAACATTCCAGTAAAGATAAAAAAAAGCAAGTCGAAAAACACATTTGTGTAAGACAATCATTTAGGAACATTTTTCTAACTTTTTTTTTTTTTTTTTTTACCCTTTTAGACGCACTTCGTTATCTCAGAGGGTCAGAGTGAGCTGGAGACGAAGCAAACGGCTCCTCCGAACACAACCCAGGCCCAGGAGGATCCTCTGGAGCAGCAGGCGGCCAGCCAGCAGGCCACCACGCAGTACATCATCACCACCACGACCAACGGCAGTGGCACCAGCGAGGTTCACATCACAAAGCCGTGAAGGCCGTTGTGTGGAAAGTCTGCTGCCCTGCTAAAGAAGATCTACGGTGTGGATTTGTCTTCCTGTAGAGAAGAAACACCTCCAGCACAGTTTTATGTGTCTGATTGATGAGCTTCTGAACTGTATCAGGAAAAATAAAGGTTTCTATTTTAGAAGGTTATATACAAATGAGCTGGATCCCCCCCCCCCGATCACACATGCTACTTTTAAAAACACTTGAAAAGAAAACTGAATAGTAGATTTGTTTTTTGTTGTTTTATGTTTAAACATTTTGCCTTCTTTTGTGGAAGGGAGCTTCTATGTGTTACAAAAAATCTGGAGTTTATTTGTAACTGACCCCCAAACTCAGTTCAAATGTTACAATCATGCAGGGATGCCGTCTAATGGAAGTCGTCACGTAGCATCTGTTGGATTTTACCACACAATGTTATGTTTTGTACATTTTCTCCCATCAGTTTTTTTTTTTTTTTTTTTAATTTACCAGCTGGATTAATGTGAGGTCATGAAATGCGAATGAGATATTTTAATATCTGAATCTGTTGTCTTTGTCACCAGTTTATTTATAGTAAAATGTTCAAAAAAACAACTTGATTCATACGTTGCTCTCTGGGTTTATTCAGTTTTAACCTTTAGCCAGTCTGTGCTAAAGATCATAAAGATGTTTAGGGGAGAAATTAGACCTTTAAATGGTCATCAGTCCTAAAGATTGTTCTCACAGACTGTAAGCAGTTTGGAACTAATCTAGTATTTCTTTCTTCATTAAGGCAGCACTGCTGTCTTGCAGGAAGAAGGTTTTAGGTTTGATCCATCCTAAGGTCTGTTCATAGTACTGCACCGTCTCCTGGTTCCTCCCACAGCTACAGTTAATTGGCCTTGTGCTCGACTGTTCACCCTGTAGTGTAGTGGGAAGCTGTCCTCCCCAGTGGAAAAAGGCACCATCCCTGCAACCTGCAAGAATAATTTCTTAGGGCCATTAAGTCCCTTCTACTGCTGATGAGGTTTGTTTAATGACCCATGAAGATAAATTATGATGGAAGTGCCAAAATCAAATAAATAAATTGGTTTAATCACAGCTTATTTGTAAAAATGTGATGTTACACCCTTTTATTGACTGTGCTTCTGAGTCTTGTTTGGACCAGCTCACATATTAACAGATTCGTATGCCTGTGATCAAACCATAGTAACTGTTAAAACCAAGGAACATATTTTTCTTTCACAGTAAAGAAAAATAAAAATCATTGTGAAAATTATTGAAATGGTACAAAACATATCCTGGCAGGCAACTCCTCTTAATACCTGGGACTGAATGACTAAGAGGAAACGAGTAAACATTAAATATTTTGTGCGTAAACCAAGAAGCTGTTATATCTGCTGCGGTTATCAACTGCATTTTTGATGCTTTTTAAAAAAGCAAATAAAGGATTTTTTTTTCCATCTTTATACACATTTTCTAAACCACATGTTTACTGTAAACCGAAATGTTTTATTTAGTCCAGGCTGCTTCAGATAAAGGATTTAATGCTGCTCTTCTAGCACAACAAAACTGAATTTGTCCAGTTGTCATGAAGCTGGTTGATAAAAAAAAAATAACGATTCATAAATCTTTGATGTTCTTCACATTGTAGTTTTGATTCTAAACACTAGATGGCAGCATGGCCACAGATAGCAGGCATAAGTCCTTCAGGGCTCTTTCACTGACAGTCCAAACTATTAGTTTGTGACTCAGGGTGTTTTTCCCGGCTCCTTTTGGGCGGAGCAGGGTTTGTTCTCTGCTCTGGTCCGTCTTGATTAGTGCGTTTAACACATTCCTGATAGGGTGGAATGTAGGAAAGGGAGAAAAACCCTACCCAGATAGGACAAATCCTCCAGTTGGGCCTGTTTGACTGGCTTGTCGTGTTGAATCATATTCTGAGCAGGTGGACATGATGGCTCGGTTAAAGTTTTAACCAGGATGGTTGTATACGTGTATCTCTCATGCCTTGGGTAACACTCACCCTCCTTAAAGGTCAGAGGGCAGCTGGACAGCAGGAGACGGGAGGCTTGAACTAATGGGTGGTCATAGAAAGGATGGGGAGGAAGCAGAGGATCAACAGCAGAGGTAGGCAGAGCTTTGTGACTCCCAGCCTCTCAGGGCAGCACTGATATGATACCTTTACTGTGACTTGACGTAATGTCTCCATGGTGTAAATGTTTTCTAGCCTCCTAAGGCAGAAACCTGTCATCCATCAGCTCACATTTTAAATGGATCAGAGCTCACTAAATGATTGTTTTTTTTAAGGGTTTTGCAGCTTGTCTCTTATTTTTAGGTGTGTGGAAGATATTTAGGTCTAATTCAGAAGCAGACGATTATACAGTGAGAGACGGGGTGTCTCTACAGCCAATAGTGCCTTGTGGAAACAAAATCTCAGCATAGGGAAAGCAATCACCAGAATAGCTGGAGCCACTCCTAATCCTGTACTTAAAAAAAACCTCCCAAACAGTCACAGTCTGCTGTTCATACAGTTACTGCAGGTTCATTACACACCGACAAAACATTGAGCTGAATTTGGTGTTTTTATCTGATTGATGTTGGATTGTAATGATATTTTTCATTGCCTCCAATAATCAGTTGTGTGTTACTGCATTTTGTTTATTATGTTTCCAAATTTCTCTGTTGGGTGTAGCTGGAGGGAGTAAAATCTGACAAGGTAACGTAGGCCTTAACCCACGTGGGCTCGAGGATCTCCACTGTTCATTTATGCGGTGCCTTATACAACATAAAAACATAAGTATTTTACTGGGATTTTATGTGACGGGAACTAAAGCTCAAATGTTAACTGGAAAGTTCCCCAAAAATTGATGTGAGAAAGTAAACCAGGATATTCATAGCTTTAATGCCAATACAGCTGCCCAGAGGTGGGTGAAGTAAACCAAAATTGAACTTTGGGGAAAGTAGCACTATGTCCACATTTTCTGAAAATAATAAGCAGCTATTCCAGATATTACTCAAGTGAGAGTGTCAAAGTATTTGGTAAATGGTACAAAAATGAGCAACTAATCATAACATCTTATGTTTGAAAATCAATGTTTTGACAGATGCATGTGTAAATTCTGATATATTAAACACTAAAATAAAATAAAATACACCTTGCCATACTAAGAACTGCCCATAATTAACCAATAAAAAAATGATCTTGGTAGAGAAATAGATGAAAGAGCTGGTGTCAGTTTCTCAAGCTTCCTAAGCAAAGGTAACTTTTATTTTGTGACATTTTGAAGTCTAATGTTCCTTCCCTTCCACACCGACCTCTATCCAGTTTCATTTCAATGTATCCAGTTAGTCTTAACCCCCCCCCCCCCTCCATTTTCTCTTTTTCAGTTTCATTCAAACACAGAATGAAGGTCAACCCAAAGAGAATACCTTTTGGCCCCAAACTCTGAGGGCTTTTTGCTGTTTCATCCCAGTGGCTGCAGTGTGGTTTGCCTGCCAGCTGGAGGCGCTGCCGTACCCCTCTCTGCCAGTAGAGGATGTGTGCTGCAGGTTGTTGCTAGTGTGCTTTCTATGGGCACTTCTGGGAGGGGGGATTTACGCCCTGAAGTGCGGCCTGCGGCCAGGAAAGAACCAGGTGAGTTGAGCTGCATGAAAAAGATCCAAGTCGAGCCTCTTCATTAAAAAAAAAAGTGGTTTATGCTGTCATTTTGTTTTAATTGAAGGAGGAACATCCACAAAGGAAACAGCAGCTGGTTGAACCTGAAAGCTGCAGAAATCTGTATTCATGGTGAAGCTTTAATACTTTTTACATTTTTTAATTTTATTTCTGATCAATTTTGTCAAACAGCTAAAATGTTTTCCCATTTTTTTAATGGTTACAAATTGCAGCCAGCTCTCCAGGACACCCCCAACTAGGATCAGAGATGTTGAAGTTCCTCTGACCCAGGCTCTGACTGACAGTCTGCTGCTGTGTGTGCTTCATGAGCCCCTGCAGGACCCCTCTGTGTCCCACATCAAGGCTCTCCACTCCAGACTGGAGGTGAGATGAAGAAAACAGCTCCAAGAAGCAACCAGCAGCCCCCTCGCTCGAACATGCGCACAAACAGACGCCTCAGGCAAAATTTGCTCTCCTGTGTTTTTAATCACTCTTTGCGGGCAGATCGGTTTGAAGTCTTTGATGGAAATATCAAAAGGAAAAAAGATGTTCCTCTCAGGGTTACACAGATATTCTAGCCTCAGGCAGCACACAAACTGCTGCTGCTCCATATTCTGAATCAACAAGAGCAGCAAGAAGGGAGATTTAAACGTTTTAATCCTTTTTGCTTTACCTAAACAAACCAAAAGAAGCAAGTCCAATACTTCAATCTTTCCCCATTCCCTGCAGGCGGTGGCTCACACATTAGAGAAGGTGAACTTTGGACCAGAGGCGATGCCAAAGGAGGTGGGCGAAGGCTCCACACTGAGACACAAACTGGAACTCCTCTGTGCTTACCTGGAGCAGAGGTCAGTCCAAACACCTGGAGCATGCAGCAAAATGAAGAAACTCTCTGTGCCATGCAAACGTGTTCACACACCTCATCCACATTTGGTCTCATTATAACCAAAATCTTTGTCTTATTTCATTCAATTTGCTTTTCATATAATTGATTGACAAAACATAGTTGATTATAGTGAGTTGGAAGGAATCATGAATGCTTCAATTCTTTGTTTAAAAAGTGTGGTTTGGGGTGCAGTTTGGCCAGGAGAATAAGTCAGAAGAACATTCAGCCTTGCTGGAAGAGAAGCAAATTAAGAAGGTAGCTAAGAAGCATGGTGGTGGCAGCATCATGCAAAAGAGATGCTAGTCTTATGCAGGGAAAGGGAAGCTGGTTAGAGTTTATGGAGAGACAGTTGGACAGAAATATGAGACAATCCTGGAAAAAAAAATACATTAAAAAGATTCATCAGAGGCTGAGAGGAAGGTTGAACTTCAGTGGGAAGGTTTGGATCAGAACATTTACCTGGATTACAGCGGCCTAGTTAAACTCCAGACCTAGATATAGTCATTCCACAGGTGCATAAATAAAATACAATCAAGTGTTTGTTTATAGAGTGTAAAAATGTGAAAAAAATCAGGTGGTGGGAATACTTTTGCAAGGCACTATAGATAAATCTTTTACTTTATATTAACTGGTATAATTTTACTTTTAGATGGTTTCCACACATTTTTGTAGCTTAAATCAACATCATAACCCCTGTGATGTACATAATGAAAACAAACATGAGAAAGATGCTAACAATCAGACCCTGAACTTGTGATGTGTGGTAAAACATTGTGCAACGGAGCTGGAACTCACTGTAGCCTAACCCCTGTATGAACAATAACCCCTCTCTCTGACAGGATGGGATCCCTCCAGGCTCTGATCCAGGTGCAGGCAGATTTTGAATCCATTGTTAGAGACATTCTGCAGGGTATGGAGGGGCTCTGGGCGCAGCTGGAGGAGCTTCATACTGGGGTGACTCTAACCAAGAAGGACAGCCAGGGCAACAGAGACCTGGCTTCAGTCCAGGCAGAGGCTGAGGTCAGGAGAATTGACTAGAATATAAACTCATTGTCTTAATGTTTCATCAAGTTTATTGTTTCTAATTTTCATCATTTTCTCTCAAAGAGCTTGATTTCAGTGTTGGGTCAGTATCAGAACAAGCTACAGGCCTGTCAGGCTCATCTGAAGGATAGCATGCAACTCCTGCAGGTGAACGTTTACTCACCAAAAAATATCAAATACTCGATATTGCTGTTCTGATTACTAAAGCCTTTTTGTTTTGCATCCTTAGGAGTTAACCTGGAGTCATACTCACATCAGCAGCAAGGTGAACGGGGGGAGCGAGTCTGTTTGGCCTGAACTTTTGCTTCAGTCCAACATTGAGCAGGTACTGTAAAGCCTTCTCTGAAATAGAAGCTGTTTAGATTGATTTGAAATGAGCTGAGACACCCTTCTCTCTGCAGTCTGACAAAGTTCAAGAGAGTTTCAGTGCTCTGGAGCAGCAGATTGCTACATTTAAGATGCATCTACAGGGACTAGGAAAAGAAGATCACACCAACAGGTCTGATTCAGATCCCGACGTTCTGCAGAATTCCTTTCAAATCGTGGATTTGCCTCTGAGGAGTTCAACCCCTGTACCTTCAAAAACGCCCTCTCCTTTATCGCTGCGTGAGAGGTCAACATTAAAGTTTCCCTCCCCAATAAGATGTCTGCCAAAACCTGGAAAGAAGAAGTGATTTGTGATTTTTACTTTAAAAATATCTATATTTTATTTGGTGTTTTTTTTTTTAAACAGGAATGATTTATTTATAAAGATTTAGCAGATGTTGATCATTTGCTGGCTGCCTCAGCATTAAGTATTTATTTTGACATTGATCACTTTGTGAAGATTTTACAATATGTTTTTCTGTCATGTCTGCAGTTTGTCAGCAGGTGGAGTTAATATTTTAAACACTAGGGGGCAGTCTAACATCAGATGTTCTAACAAATTGTTTTTCTTCACCGCCACATTTAGCTTAAATGTTAGCGTTTTCGTCTAAAACTGAAAATATCAAAACATTTTACTAAAATATTTCTTTATCTTAACAGAATTACAAAGAACAATACATTTCCGCTGTGTTTTTTCCTCAAAGAACAGATGCATTGAGATGTACTGCTGCTATAATAAAGTTTTATTTTCCCAAAACACAAACAAAAGCAGACATACTTGCCTCCAACCTTCCTGCTATGTTTGTTTTTAACATAAATTCTTTATTAAAAAAACATTGAATCTACTTTATTAAGAGTTTGACAATCTATTAGTGTCTTTTATTCCTTTAAAACTAAATGCGTTTCTCTTAAGTCCAGTTTTTACTGGGTTTCTTTAAGAAGGAAGTTACTCTGATTCACGGATCCTTCTGCTATGATAGAGTGTCTGCGTAGGAGAGGCAGATGCCTGAGGAAGTCTTTAAAAAAAATGAGAAAGGTTGAACAAAGAGATGCCAAGCATGCAGAGCATATATCCACCTTGTCTTTGCAGGAGCCTGCTTTCTATTCCCAGTGGTCATTGGGTAAGAGGCAGGATGAACCTTGAACATCTCAATTCAATTCAATTTATTCATATAGCACCAATTCACAACACGTCATCTCACTTAACAAAGACAATTCAATCAAATCAAACCGATTAGTTCAAATTTTCTATCTAAAGAAACTCATTGATTTGAGAGCAATCCCTCACAACATGCATGCATGTAGCGACAGTGGAAAGGAAAAACTCCCTTTTAACAGGGAGAAACCTCCAGCAGACAGGCTCAGTGTGAGCATCCAACTGCCTAATCCGACTGGTGTCACAAATCCGTCAAAGAAAAGCACACAAAACCTGCATGCACAAACAATTACACCTAAGAACAGTTAACCTAACCATCATGTTTTTGGGAGGAAGTCACAGTACCTGGAGAGAACCAGCACATCCTCTGAGGTACCATGGAAACTTAGTGCAGAAAGATACTAGACTGAAATTTTAAGCAAGGACCATCATCATAGCAACTATATATTCAGCTGTGCCACTGTGCAGATATAATGCAAATATGATTAAAAGAGAGAAAAAAAAAACATTACAAAAAGTCAAAATAAGCATGAAAAACACATCTTCAAATCAATATATTGTGAATACAGTGTATATCAAAATTCAAACAAAACAACTCTTAGACACAAAAATACAGACTACTGTGAAAATAACTGAATAGATAAATTACAGAAAACATAAAATGATAAAAAAAAATTGAAATAGGTTAAAGTGAATGATTTGAACAGTGGCGGTTCCAGAAAATTTCCTTAGGGGGTACCAGGCAGGGGCCAAAGTGTAGTGAGTGTTGGATGAAAACTAATTGGTGCAAAAAGCATTTTATGGATAATCTATTCTGATAACAACAAAACCAAGTGGAAACTGAAAATGAACAATATATATATATATTACAAATGAATTACTGAAGGCCGTCCAGATTTTCATTTGGCTTTTGCAAATAAAGCTACATACATATTTATACCGAGGTGCTGTTGAAATTATTCCATGGCTCTACATAATACATACATTAAATGGGTAGAGTAGTTTTTCTTTATCTTTAATTACATAGAAGACTTCTAGATGACTGCAGACACTATTTCCTATAAAATCTAAAAACTAACTCATAAAAGAGCCAAAATTCCATATTAGTAATCTTTATTTGTAGGTTATTGTTGTGAATCACTTTTTGCTGTAT
Source organism: Jordanella pulchra (assembly GCA_034780135.1). Classification (NCBI taxonomy): domain Eukaryota; kingdom Metazoa; phylum Chordata; class Actinopteri; order Cyprinodontiformes; family Cyprinodontidae; genus Jordanella; species Jordanella pulchra. Next base: position 4,181 of record JAUZNJ010083044.1, on the reverse strand, counting down.
TTTTGTCGTTTGTTTTTTGTCAATATACTTACTTTAAAATGTCAAAGTAGAACACTCCACATGGTGGTATCACTGTTGCCACCTTCTGGTAAAGAGGAGAACTGCTTGTTCCAGATCTGATGAATTACATCCGCAAGCTAACAACCAATCACCTGGTAGGGGTGGCCAATGATCGCTGGGGGTGACCATGCCCCCCCCTCTCGAACCACTCCTGGATCTGAGCAGCAGGTTATTTTTTATAATTCAATGCAGAAAGCTGTTTGGTTTTACTGCTTTAAGTGTAAAGTGGGCCATTTTTCTGATAGCTGCACACTAGACAGTTGATGTATACTGGAAGAGTGGTTTAAGAATCCAGTTCCCAGACCAATGGTAGGGGCATTCCTTTGACTCATTCAGCTCCCCTCACTATCCTGTGCAGGGCCATAGTTGGGAAATTTTGGAGCTGGAGCACCACAGAGACTTTAACAAAACTATTAATAAAAGATCTGGTGATGAATCAAAGGACCAATTAGCTGAATGCAGATAATTAGTGGTACATCTCTCAGGTTCTTTGGGATTTTAAAATGATAAGTTTTAGATGCTTTGTAACCATAAAGATAGCCTTTCTCCAACCTGCCACTCTTCAGTTTTTCAGCCAAAGCTTCCCAATATGCTGCTATGGTCAGATCCAAAGACTAGAATAAAACTGAATGAGAAAACACAACAAATCTCCAAACAAGCTTCTTAAAACTACCTTTAGGAAACCCTTGGAAGCACTGATAATAAAACAAGCAGCATAGAGGAAACATAAAAAACTCTTACAGAGTTTGACTACAAACCAAGTGTTATTTTTTAACTTTGTTCATATTGATAAGCTTCTGCAAAAAATGATTTCTCCTTGATGCGGCCCTGGTTAGGGTCGAAGGACTGGACTGAAAAAAGCCTGAAGAAAGACATCTCTTCAAAGACCCTGGAGAGGTTCTGCTCAAAAAAAGATTTAAGCCACAGTTTGTGAGAAGATGACGCCACCTTCTGTCTGAACAACTGGTAAATGAAGCTAAAAACTAACAGATGAAGAGATGACCACATAAAGACCTTAAATGTCTAAAAGTGTTTTGTTTTGGAGTAAATCTGAAAAGGACACATGAGCAAAACAATTCAAATTTTAGGCATATTTTTAAGGATGAACCTTAACCTAAAATAGCTGTAAAATGATGTTCATAGGTGTCCAGTGTTTAGATAAAGGTTTGCCTCCTGGGAAGAAATATTATAACAGCAATGATGGATAATCCAAGGCAGGGGCGTCAATCCTCAGTACTCAGGGGCCTTTGTCCTCCAGCATGTTCTGTGTTAACAAACTATTTTCAAAGTAGAAAAGCACTCAGAGAGTGCAGACCTCCAGGAAGCAACAAATGTTATCCTATATTATGATGTAAACCTAAAGCTAAAACTTGCACATAATCTACATCGTGACCAAATTTGAATGAATTGTTCTTTGGAATGAGGTGGACTTTAAAAAATCCTTAAAGTCCTTTCAGAAGTTTATAAATAAGGCCCAGCGTGTGTCTGCAGCCTCTGGTGCTTGTTCTACTTTCACCTTCATCCAATCTGCTTTCTTCATATATCAGCTGATCAATTCTTAGTAATAAGAATAATAAGAATAATCAATACTTCTGGACCTTTTTTGAGTCTGATTCTAAAGCTGTCAAGAGTCACTGCTGCTACCCTCTGGTTTAGGGGGGAACTGCTTGTTCTGCCAAATAATGCTACAGAATCCTTTGAAAAATTCCTTTATTTGGATTATGATGTGCCTCATCAGCATCATTTAATGGATTGCTCCTTGAACTGAGGTGCACCTTTGGTAAAAATTTCATTAAATCCGTTCATAACTTTTTAAGTTATCATGTACACAGACGGACGGATGGACTGACAGACAAACTCGACTAAAAACATAACCACCTTGGCAGAGGTAATAACTGGTTTATTAGTAGGATCCTGTACAAATTGGCTCATGCTGAAGGGGTTATACTGCCACTTAATGTAGGTGCTTTGGAGCACGGATATATCTGAAAGCTGTCAAGACCTCTGGTTTAAAGCTTCTTTTCTGCTGCACCTCCAATCTGTTTCCAGAGTAAAATGAGCTGAGGACATCAAATAGCTAGAATCTTTTCTAATTTACAAAAAAAAAAAAAAAAAAAAAATAGAAGAACCCGTTTGTTTCAGAAATGACTCAGTTTGGTATTGGAGCTTTTTATGATGCAAATCTTTTCTGTTGTGAGCTCTTGTTGCAGAAATTGTTCGCCTGTTATGTGATGCAGATTTCTCCACAGCTTCAATGTTTTCAATTCCTTTTGTGTCTCTTTGTCCGTGTCAGACTACTCACCTGAAGCAGCCTGAGCTTTTTAAAATAGGGATTTAAAGTCTGTGGCTGAGGTAGAGGGAAAAAAAAAGGGCAAATGGGGAGCAGTGAAGGTCAACGCCGGAAGCGTTTCTGTTATTAGTAAAAACTGAGGAGCCCTCTAGACCTTTACGAAAGGCCTGAATGCCTTTGATCCATATTCAATTACCCATGCTGCCGACACCACATCTTAGGCCTACAAGCGGACATAGTTTTCACCAGTAGATTCCTTTTCAGGCCCGGGAATAAAAGAGCTGTAATTGGCATGTGGTAATTAATGACAGCCGTTAAGCAACAGTTGTGCGGGCTCTGTACAGTACGCATGCCACAGATGTCATTTGGCCGTGGACTTGGCGACCATCTGCCAGATGCTGCATCTGTCCTCTTCTCTCAAACTGAGCAGAGAGAATTGGGAAGTTGGGGAGGACATTAACAAAAAAACAAAAAACAGCACTGTGATCTGAATACTGAAGGATCCGAGCCATCAGAGATAAAAATCTGTTTACTGCTTTTGGGTGAATAGCAATAAAACAATGGCATATCATGTAAATCAGTTGAGTAAACACGTCAAAGAAACTTTGTTCTCTTTGTGTTTTTTTTAAAATAACAATTCATTATTAGGGAATTCAACATTTCAATAAAAAACACGTTTTTTTCTTGCTGCAGTTTGATGCCTTGGCCAGTAGGAGGCCAGGGCCCAGGGGAGCAGAACTCAGGATCTGCTTACTGTCAGAGTGTGCAAATGAAATTAACACGAGCTTTGTTTAGCTACACTAAAACACTGATAACTAGTTTCCTTGCTGCCCTGGTCCTGCAGGAGAGGCTGTTTCAAAGCCAGCTCAAGTGTGTGTTGTTTGAGAAAATATGGTTTGTGGCAGAGGTCAATCCTTTGACTTTTTCTGACAATTACTCAAGATCAGGTTTCACGTAGCACACATTTGAGCTGATTCCTCTGCTGAGGACATTGTGAGGAAGCCCACTGTAGTGTGTAAACGCCATCCGATATAAACACACTCAATACCTTAACACAAACTTCATTAAAAGTATATAGTTAAACTCCTTAGAAGATTTTCTTAATGCTGGAAAATCCACTGCCAGTTACAAAGCTAAAGCTTCAGATTAAAATCATCTGATTATCAGTCGACCCTGTTAAAAGTGAAAAAACTGGAACTAGAAGTTGCAATTTTCCCAATTCAGGATCAGGTCTAACCTCTAAAACCCCAGTTCCCCAAATAAACAGTAAAATATACATACAGTCAAAACCTCACTCTAACATCTCTACCGTACCTTCTGTACTGGTTTTAAAAACTTTGTGTTAGAAATATATAAATTTCACACCCTAAGTAATTATTTTGAAGAGATTTTATTTTTATTCACTTATTTTGTACAATATTATTTTAAAATACCCACATTTATAGAATACATTTACATTTTAAAGTAAATAAAATGGAAAAAGAGCCACTCATTTCTTAAGTAAAAGTCTTACCAAGTACTTCATTAGCATGTCAGTGAGGATAGTGAACATCAAAGGCCTCAAAGGGTAGGTGCTGCATCCTTTTAAGGTTGCATATGTTATGCTAAAGTTATCTTTTATGCTAGAATTAGCTTATTTACCTAATAGCATTTAAAAATCATGCAGCAGATAAAACAGCAAAGATATACAGGGAAATTATGAAATTCAGATAAAAGTTTAGTTTCACAAATTTGGCTAGAGTTTTTCAAACTTATTTTAGCAGGATAAAAAAGAAATTCTGCCTAAATTAACCTCACATTTCTACTACTTTTCTTCCCAGAGAATCCACCT
>JAUZNJ010083033.1:0-23644 GCA_034780135.1 Jordanella pulchra | reverse complement strand
TGTGTGCAATGAATAAATATAATGTACAAGTTACACCTTTTGAATGCAATTACTGAAATAAATCAAGTTTTTCAAAAAATTCTAATTTACTGGCTTTTACCTGTATCTAGAAGTTGGAGAGTAGTGGATCTAGAGGACTGCAACTTGAACCCCCATATACTACACTATCGTATACCATACCAGATGGTGGCTGTAATAAATAACTTTAGCTCTTGGCCAATCCCTGACTAGAGGATAAAGACGATGTTTTTTGAAAAGTGGTCTCTTTGTATTCACTGGCCGAATCCCAAACCGTCCCCCAAACACTTCCCCTAAGCACTAACCCTCCATTTAGTGTTCCCGCGGAGGGTCTGCCACATTAAAGGTCATCTCAAACCATGTCGTGGGTAGGGTAAGTTGACCATTCAACCCTTAAATAGCAAGTCAGTCTGCACTGCCTTGCTATTTAAGTGACAAAATGTTTTCATTTGGATCCCATTAAGCTTTTTATACAATCAGTACAAAACAGTAGAGTGCATGTGATAAATTATTTATGAATGTTGTAAATTATTTATTCAATAATCACATTTTACAGGCAAAGTCAGAAAGCACAACACAAAATTTAAAGAACAGAAACCACATGAAAAAAACAGTCATGATGAAAGCTAACTAGATGTGAAAGAAAACATGGATAGGAAGATAAACAAAGTGCTACTGCAGCTTTATGTCAGATGCTGACCTCGGCCTTTTAGGTCGTTGCTACAGAACTGGGAGTAAGACTGAATATGATGATGAGATGAAATATGTGTGGCAGGTCAAGGTTTTTTAGTTGTTGTGTTTTTTATTTTTTTATTTAGACATCTGGCCAAAGTTATATCATTACAGCTCCAGCATCATTTTGAAATTTTAACTCTTATTTTTATTACAACTCATTAGGATTAGTTTAATGCACCTTATGCTGTGCCTAACAAAACATTAGAGGTTTGGCTACAGCTGGTCCAAAATGCTGCCGCAAGTCTTTTAACTGGTACCAAAAATCAAGTTTTTTTTCCTCCTGTTAGAGAAGCAATTTTCTGGCTTCTGGTTTGTTTTTTTGATTGTTTAACAAATCTATTTTCAATGTCTTTATGACATTACACTGCACCCTTTGCGTCTGTATGCTCTTTCTTACTTCCTCAGGTTGGTGGATTAGTTTTCATTATGCATTCTGAAGACAGAAGATGTGATCATCCCACCAAAACTCTGACAGGAATTCTCTTTACTTATCAGACAATCAGACTGCTTTTCTACTTTTAAATCTTCAGTTAAATATTCTGTTTTTTACCTTTAAACAAGTTTCAGATGTTTCCTTTTGTGATTTATTTATTTTTATTATTTTTTTGCTTTTTATTACCTTTCCCAATGAGGTTAAAAGGTGAAAAGTTATTAATGGATTTTAATGACATTTTTAACTAATTCCAAAGAATAATCCATAAAATTTTGTTATCTACATTTTAATCCAGATGCAGGATTTAAAAAAAAAAAAGATTATTTAACAGAACAGCAGAACAAGCTGCCCCCCCAAAAAAAACCAGAGAGTGGCAACAGTGACTGTTGACATCTCACTCGAAAGCTTGATCTGCTGATCAAAGAAAAAAACAGAATGCAGAGTGAATGAAGAAGATGAAAGCAGAACAAACACCAGAGGCTGCAGACACACGTTACATTTTTTTTTAAGCTTATGAAAGGATTTTAAGGAAGTTTCACCAAATTTGCAACTCATGTCAAGGAACAATTCATTAAAATTTGGTAATGATCCAGATCAAGTGTGAGTTTTTCTCAGTTAACACATGCAGAAAAAACAACAAAAAAGCAAAAAAATGAAAACCTTATGACACATTATTCTGCTTTCATTTAATAAACTTATGGAGAATGATAGTTTTCTGTTCTTAATGAGGATGTAAATTGCATCAGATTTTTTTTACAAATGATCAATTATTCAGTTTTTTTAAACAGCTCTGTTTTAGAGGAGCAATCTATTTTGCCAGTAAGATATAAAGGATTTGTATGAGATGATGATTTTTTAAAGAGAGGACGGTAAAAATACCGTCATCTTATAAAACACTTCAATCCCTCCCTGGGATTTTTTTTTTTTTTTTTGCCATCTAAGCTTAATTTGTGCATTTGCATTTGTGTATCATTATTTTCTTCTTCAGGCAACTATCTGCATCAAAGATTTTTGTGGACCCCCCAAACTGAAGGCTGACAGTGAGAATAAATCTCCCACATAGCATATCTTCCTTGCATTTCAAAGGAGAAAAAGATCTGTGGCTTTAAGTACATATGAGTGCAACATCGCTTTTCTTCCAATCTGAAACTGCAGTTTGATCATCAGCCAAACTGTGGCTTTGGAAGATTCCACAACATAAGAGCTGCAGCTGTTTGAGGCCATATATACTGTACACATGCTTTACAAGTTTTCTGTATTAGCACAACAACATAATAAACATTAATTTCAAAAGCAAACTCCAAAAACAACAAATAGAACAAAAAAGCCTGAGTACATAAGTACAGGAAGAAACCATGAGGTCTCACAATAAAGTTCATATTTGAGGTGATAATTAACTCTACTCAATACAAACACATTACCTCACATGAAATTCAAATTGATAATTTATACCTGTCATTTGAATATAAAATATGACACTACATCTAGAAATGATTACTTTTATTTAACCCCTAGGAATAGAAATATGTTAATTCCATGAGTCATTATGCAAACAACAAAACAGATTTAGTTCCACTTGTCATGGTATGAGCCAGACTGACAACTAAAAGGTAGAGGAAGGCGTGAAATGTAATTATTGTTTCTTAAAAGGCAAAACATGGTGTCTGACTTTTGCTCTGACAAGTTACAATCCACTATTAGCATGTACCCTTGTCTCTGTTACCTGCTCTGTTGTCATGTGAAGGTTGAACAGATGTCTTTAGCTTGTTCACACTTTTTTACTAGCAAATAACGTAGCAACTGACCTCGGCTGGAAATGCAGGAATAAGTTGTAACATTTCTTTTTATTCCACCCAGTTGGAGAACTTAAGACATTTGACAATTCTAAAGGGTTTTGCTGCTTGAAGTTCCACTTCAGACTTCTTTCTTGCAATCTAACTTTTCTTCATTCGTCATATTTCACATTTTAGAGAACGATAAAGAAAAACTGTCTCCCATAAAAAAAAAAAAAACAACCATATGTACACCAAAATATATTTCTTACAGTTCACTGGTTTAGCACAAGAAAGGCTTCATGGAGTTTTGAGTTGTTAGGCAATCAATTTCAGTAAAATCAGCAAAGTAACAGGTGTTAATTGTTGAATGTGCTGCACACCAGTGTGGCCTGGTGTGCAGCACTGCAAAAGAGTTAAATGGAGAAGAACAAGGAGGCAGAGAGAGAGGAAGAGGGGCAAGGCCATGACTTTTGTGCATCACCTTTTGTGGGTCAGTTCTGGACAGAATTCTGAAAAGAACTCAAATAAGCGATTATCAAAATCACATCAGTTTTGTGGGGAACTGACAGTAGCAACGATCATTTTTATTTTCATATATTGATAAATAAGGAACAGAATTGAGCAGAAAGAGCCCAGGGCATCCCACCCTGGGTAACAGGGCAAGTGCTTAAGCACCACTGGGGGCCTAACAACACACTTGCCTGCCACAGGTATTTTCCCAGCTCTCTTTCATTTATACCAGCTACAGCTCCCCATTCTCTGCCACCCACGCTCAAGCTGCTGACAAAGTCTAACAACTTTGTGTCTTAAAGGCATAAAAAGGCTTTTAGCAGTGCAAATACTTCTCACCTTCTATTTATTGTCCACTCCAACTCTTCATTGCTTGCTGATGTATGCAGTTTTTGTTTACATTGATTGTTAGAGAGTGCTTTTTGCTTTCAGCCCATTTCACTTCAGCTGCTCTGAAATATTTGTCTTCCAAGAAAAATAAATCAGTTTGAAGGAAGAGCTTTAGGCTAATCTTTGTTTGAGTAGCACCTTTAAGGTAAGATTCTACATAGATTCCCCCATAGGATAGCTAATATCATTTTAGATTTCAAGCTCCCTAATCTTCATTTTCCTGCCACTGTTGTCTGAAGTGTCTTTGTATCTGGAAAATGACCTATGAGCCAGAAATATTGTTCAACTATAGATTAATAGTATGAGAATTAATAGAAAGAAGTCTTTCTAATGAAATATCAATTCTTTGACACATTTCTATTCAGTCCCATGCTGTACTAAAGACAGAAACATCCGACTGCTTGTTTAACACCAGCCTCCGTTTTTAATGCATATCTTTTATCATTTGGTAAGCAGTAAAAAGAAGCTGTCTTTGAATCAAACTGGTTAAACTTTACAATAACCATCAAAACCATCATTTATAAATGGTGAAGTGACCATTAATTAACGATTTACAGATAGTTAATTAATGTCGGATTCATTTATAAACTGTACCTAAATCATTTATAAAAGGTTAATAGATCACTGGTTAAAAAGTTAACTTAAAAATAAAGGCTAGGTTTAGGTCTTAAGTCCAATGATGTTAAGCTTGAGGCTAAACTAACATGGCTGGGCAAAATGATCTACTTACTTTTTATTACTGTTTAGATGCAGTCTATAGATGGCTATCAAACATTAGTAAACCATCTGTTAATCATTTATAAATGGTTTCTGTAACATTTATAAATTATTGTTACTGTAAAGTGTTACCATAAAATTTTTAGGGTATAAATTACAGCTTGCAAGTAAGAATATTACAATAATTACAAGACATGATTCTGTCTGAAAGCCTCAGGTTAGAAGCAAATACTTTCCTCATACCAATCCTACTCTTCTTTGAATCGTCTGCTGCTGAACACAAACAAAATGTGGTCCAGATGGTAAACCTGGAAACATGAAAGCAGACGGAGGGTTAGTGGCCAGATGAGGAGGACAAAGCCTGACTTTGTTGTGATGTTTTCAATCTCAAGCTGAGGAAAAATCCAATTTATGAAGTGTTATGCAGAACAAAGCTGATGTTGGTAATGAGATATTTTGTTAATAATGAATTCAGACATATTATTTTATCAAGTCAAAGCAGTTGGCTGTAATTTTTTTTTCAGCTGAAGATTACTTTTGTTTTTGCCCTGAATTGAATATAGCTCCATCACTATCTTAGGACCTATTTCTTATAATAAAAAACATCTATATTTCAGTTCTATATGAGATTTAAAGCATATAAATTGTCCTTTTCTGGCACTGGATTATATACAAGGCACAGTTCAATTCCCATAGCATGTTAGATCATCATCAGGTAATGATGCACTGACTTTTCCTATTGGTTTTCTATTTGTTATATTATGCTACCTTCAATTTGTCTAGACTGACTTCAAACATTGCATCCATTAACTTTTTTCTGCTGGTTTTGTTTTTTCTTTGTGATTTTCAGTGAGAGGTTTCAAATTGCATTGTTTAATAATGATGTAATAAACATTGAATTGCCATGTCTGTTGCTGAGGTTGCCTGTCATCTCTCTTTCAGAATTCTCAGTAAAACTTTGGAACCTTTCCTGTTGAGTCCAGATGAAATGTTGGGTCCTCTGTTAGAGTGGTCAATCACACTAGGGTATTTCTGCATGGAGTAGGCATGCACTGCTCATGCATGCATGGGTTCCCTCCACGTTCTCCAACTTCCTCATACGGTTAAAAAAATAGGACTGTTAGGTTAATTTGTGACTCTTAATTGTGCTTAAGAGTGAGTGTGAATGGTAGTACTATATGTCTGTGTTGCCTCGCCATGGATTGGCAATCTGTCCAGGATGTACCCTGCTGTTCTCCTACAAATCACTGGAGATAGGCACCAGCTTTTTCTCTGTTTGAAAACAGAATTGATCATACAAAGAAGACATAAAACTGATCTGTCAGATCAGTGACTTCAAAAACGAATACAAAATACTGAAACCCATTAATTAAGATGTTTTGTGTGAGAATCGATAAAGTTTTCTTTCCGTGTTCACAAAAGCATTCCTAAGTAAAACTGATAAAACAAAATTCCAAAGAAAAATAAATGACACTTGCTTTAATTAATTGTCTAATATTGATGTTTTGCCATTTTTATGCTAACCTGCTAAAGGTTTAGAAGAATATTATTTTCTTGCTTTTCTTTTTAAAAAAAAAGAGGCTGCCTGAGCACAAACAGTAGACGATTATAAAACACGAGTTTGCTTACACTTTGCAGACCATAGTTTTCATTATGTAATAACCATTAAATATATTTAAAACAGAAGATTTTTTTTTTACTGCAGGTAAGTAGAGACTCTGGAGCAGTAGTAGGAATACTTTAAAGGAATTAGTCATGTTTAACAGTTATTTTCATTATATGTGTAACAATTATGTTTTATAAATCACTTTAGAGCCTACCTCTTTATTCTTTTATTTTGGGTGGCTAATTTTCCACACTACATTCCAGTTGCTTGTTACATTAATCATTTATTTTTTAGTGCATATTCTCACTCCATATTTGCCTTCAAAGACTGGATCCTGGACACCCTTAGGAAAAGAAATCTACTATAAAATCTAATAACACCACAGAATCGAAGCCTATGAATAAATATTTAATTTACTCCTGCATTGATTTTTAATCCTGCTGCTCAGTAAGCATTGTCGAAGTGAAGTGGTGCTTAGAATGTAATGTCATCGAGATAGATTTGAATGGCATTTATATCTTAAAGTCTTGCATTCAGACATAAATGCCATCTTAATTTGTCACGATGGCACTAAACAGTTAGTTTTTACTGTAGACTGTAAATCCCCACAGACACCTCGAGTACTGTAACATAATCAATTCTGAATTTTGCTCATGATGTGCTATGCTTACTCAGATAGAAGGCTATAAATCTCTCTGTCTCTGTTTTTGTAAAAGGTGAGGTTTCCTTAAAAGAAAGATTCAGTTTACACATTCCCAAAACTTATGGCTTCAGAAATAAAGAGAAGCAGCCTTTATCTTGAATTAGTTTCAAGGTTATGTTCCAGTTATCTGGGGTCCATCCTTCGAAAGGGAGAAGGTGGAACATTTTAAGGACACTTGTCAATCTTCTCAGGAGTCAATTTCCCAAGGGCAGATAAGGCAAAGCTATTGAGAAGACACTGAGGAAAGGAGGAAAAAATAAGGACCTCCTTTTTAAGTTCTACAGCCCCTAATTAACATTCATGGCAGAGTCTGCTTAACTGTGTCTGATTTGGAAAGAATCTAGGAAAAAATGCAACAGATTTTAGATTTACAAAATTGTGAAAATCCACAGATGAGTAAGCACGTTGAAAACAAGGTGAAATCAAAATGTTTTTCATATGGTGACTAGTCATTGTCATTTAATAAATTAGAAACAGATTTTTTTGTTTGTTATTTTATTAACCTGGACTGAAAATATAACTAATGGAAAAAAAAATCTTCAGTTAGTGGAAAAAAAAACAATGTCTAACAAAAGTATTTAATCCTGATTAAAAAAAATCTAATTTCTAATGTGACCTAAAAAAACAAATATGTGAAAACCCAATGAGAACAGGACTGGGCTTGCTGGTTTACACTCTCACAGTAATCCTACGCTTCATGTTACGCTTAACACCCACGGTAGTAAATGCTAAAGGCAGCAACCAGTCTAGGGAAGCAAGAAGGGACGCAAATAAAAATATATAGCTATATACAGTCCCAAAGGGATTTTTCAGTTAAAAACATATTGTAGAAAAAGAAAGACTTTAAGAAATAGATTTATAAATTCTTTCCTCCCAATCAGATTCAAATTAAAATGATTTGCAATGAATAATGAGTCTCTACTAAATTGGTAAAACTATATATTCCAAAAGCAGTGCAGTTATGACTACAACTACGTTTAGAGGTGTTGCTACATTGTTTTCTAATTCATATGTATTAAAAGCTTTGACAGCCATATTCTTCTTCCTACTACTGAACTACTTTGCTTTGGTTTATGCGACATGATCCAAATGAAAGGTTTGTTGTATGATGAAGAGGAGTGGGAGAGTGAAGGAGAGCCTAAGCGAGAGGGAAGTTTGCTTAAGTACTGTGTGTATGTGGATGACAACACTAAACTTTGTTGACCCGAAGGGATCTGACATTATGGGCCTGTTGGGGGTGTGTGTGTTTGTGTGTGTGTGTGTGGGGGGGGATCCTCCCTTCCCATCCCTGTGTGTTTGAAACTCATGTAAAATGTGGTTGTGGTCTACTTTTAAATTGGTTTGACTGTCCATTTTCTCCAGAGGGCAAAGCGTTAATGAAGTCTACTGGAGTCGTTAAACACTTGCTGCAGGTATATGAGCTAATTAATTCCCTACTACAAAGTTGTATTATTGTGAGTGAGCTGCAGTGGAGGGGACTATATATATATTTGTTTACAATTAAATGCCCAGTTTAATACACAAACATAAAATATGTCTGATTGATTATGCACTTAATCGAAAAAGGAGGTGTACCTTTGGTAACACTTCAGCTAAAAAATAAAAAAAAAGGTTTATTCATCATTTGTATAAACTTTTTACCCAATTTAGGATATTTCTGCATTGTTTTGGTCTAAACTGAATTTCCCTTTTGGGATTAAAAGGGTATAATTGAATTGAATTGCAATTAAGACATTATTTACTGATATGAGAAGTAGAATTTATATAAATTCTAAAAATGCTCTGATGTGGATTTGAGGAAACAACAGCCAGTGTTCTTGATGCCACTGAAAGCCAGGATGTACAACTCAACATGTAAATGGTTCTTGAACCATACATTGTGGACTAATTTCACAGACTCTCTTTAAACATCAAGAATCTAAAAAAAAACTGTCTTTGATGTTTAAGTGATTTTTTTTCCACATATTCTAAACCATCAGAGTGAATATAATGGCTGCTATAAAATAAGATAAGAAAAAAACTAGCTGTTTAATCAAATTTCTGCTTGCTTCAGACTGATATTCACAAATCCTTTAAAGGAGTGAAGTTCCTGAGCAGCATTGCCTAAATATTCACAACAGAACCCTTCTAATCCTCCAGCCACATTATACCACAACAATAGATCTTGCACCTGTTGAGCTACAATGAGAACATCCCTGTGAGCAGTGAATAAGACGCCACATCGTGCAAACATCAGCTCCTCTTCTTATTCAAAAATAGCCATGCTTTTGTGTTTCAGGCCAGAAATCTGAATTGCAAATCCCAGCTCATGTTGAATTAGTGAAGATCATGTGTCTAGGGCCAGCCATTTTAGTGCCTGTACATGTCAGAAACTTTGCATGCAGAAAGCAGGAGGCACACACATGTATGTGTTCAGTTTAAATAGAAGGAAACATTTTTGCCTGATTGATTTAGGCAGTAAAGCCTTCATTTAAACTACCCGTTTCTTCTTTAATGTACATGCTCTGTCTTACTAGTTGTACAGTATCTTACAGCAAACTTTTGTATCCAATTATTTCATCACTGATTAAGAAGAAAATTATTTACCATTCAGAGCTCAAGCACTCAAAATAAAAAAAAACAGGAACCTGCATAAATAAATAAACATTATGTATAATCTTTTTGTGAAAGTTAGATTCTCCAAAGTCACCTTCTTGTCTCTGGAAATGTCTGGTCGATCTGAGAAGCAAATAATAAATGCAGAAGATACAGGATTAGCAATTAAAGACCTTTTTGAGCCAATCCACATCATCAGAAAGACAGTCTTTAAACAGCAGAGAAAGGTCTGTATACATTTGGTGACATCGTTGTGGGTGATAAGGTGACAACATTTTTCACAATTCTATGGTTTGGCTAAAAGCTTTCAGCAATCCACAAAAAAACAGTTTAAAACCCTTACTTAAAATTTTCGGTTCATATGAAAGAGAGAAGCCATCTGCTCACCACTCTTCAAGACTCTTATAACCACACGTGTCAGAGTATAAACCCATTAGAGGCCATGCACAGCTAATCTCTGGCACATATCAACAACTCAAGGCTGAACATTTCAATGAGAGCAGTTGGTGGCTATCTGCAGCCTTTGGTTGCTATGAGAGGAGTGAAGTTCCACCACAAAGCCCCCGCTGCATTTAATCTCCAGATAAATCAAAGAAAAAACACAAAAAAGCCACTGCTGTCCTCCTTTGAAAGACTGAAATGTTAAGTACAGTCCAGGGAAGGATATGGGTGATTTCTTCTATCTTGCATTTGCCATAAAGGAGGCATTTAACCATAACATTTCAGATTGGACTCAGCAGCAGGCTAAACTTGAACTGAATGCTGAATATTCGGAGTCTGAAATGGCAGGAGGTTAGTTCTTGTTTGTGCTTTCAGAGTGTTAAAAAACATGGTGTCTCGCTGTGGAAACAAACAGTAGTACAGAAAGGCAAAGCCAGCTGCCCTCTTGGTGCCGTGTGGGCAGTAGCACTACTGGCCACATCTACTGCAGGGGGATTTAAATCTCACTCCTCCCTGTGGGTTGCAGCAGCAAAAACCACCAAGCACATCCTTGAAGTCGATCCAGGCTCCATGTTGGCAGATGTCTGGCTCACCATCACAGCTAAGTCAGATGGTAAAGGTGACAGCACGTGCCAAAGTGGATTGTTCCTCTAAAGTGTGTGTTTGTCCCCTGGATGTTGATCAAGGCATATTTTTACAACCCTTTTTTTCCTTGTTATTTATTTTTTTTGCTTTGGTACGAATTACAGGCCTCACTTGCAGGGACACTAATATTAATTCTCTTTGTAATCCGTTTGTCCATCTGTGATGAGAGTATTTCCATTTTATCACACAAACCTCACCGTAGGTAACGTAAAACCACTTATATCAAGTACCTGCACAGAAACAAGAACAAACTAACTAGAGGCAGCATCAGAATAAGCAAGCAGCACAAACCTAATATTCTGCAGCTGTGCTCTGCTGTAAATACAGGTAATCGGCCAACTACTTTGGCATGTTACATCTCCCTGTTATGTTTTAATAATGAACATACAAAAGCATTAACATCTCAATCTCATCAATATATATATATGTTTGCTGTTGAAATTGCAAAGAAACACAGACTTGTTGCAAGTTAGAATTTTCTTCCTGTTGGAAACATTTAATTAGCAGGACTGTACAAAAGTCATCATAACCCAAATGTTGCAGAATACAACAGAACACAACACAAATGTGTGCAGTGTATACTGGTTTAGATGTATGGTTTTCAAATGATTACATTTCAAATTCAAGCAGCATGGAAAGACCAAGTTGTGAAACATTTGAAATCTGTGTAATCTGTGCTTGGATATTAATTTAATTAAATATAATATCAAACCTTAATCATAGTTTAGCATTTCATTTGAAAAAGAAAAGACTAGCACTGCTACTAACATACCAAGACATGGTATTCATAAACTGACAGGGAAAGCATAAACCCCATAAAGAGCAGAGAAGCCTGTGGTAACTTACAAGAGCTGCACAGATAGGGTCCCTTCAAAAAAGGGAACTACCTATATTAAGAAAGAAAAGTAGATCCCTAATTTAATTCCTATTTGATTTAAACATTTACAAAATTTAAGTCACAGACACACAAGTAAAGGCAAAAAGAAAATCATAAAGCTGGTGGAGTGGAAGACAATACCTGGCCAAGAAGTGTCTCTAATTTAATTTTCACGGAGTTGCCAACCCTACGCACCAAATCATGTTTCACAGCTGTAAGAATCTGCAGACGTAACAACAAATTTTCATGATTTAGCTTTTTTCAGAGAGTCAGAGAGACTAAACCTAGCTATGTCTATCCTGAGAACTTCCCGGGGCCTCCTCCAAATGGGATGTGCCTGGAACACTTCCAATGGGAGGCATTCAAGAGACATCTAAAAAAACATGTCTAAGCCACCTTAGCTGACTCCTCTTTATGTGAAGTAGAAGTTGCTCTACTCCGAGCTTAGATAAGATTGCGTTATGCTGACTGGTCCACTCTCTGAGTGGGGTGCAGCATGGGCTATTGGGGCGGGGGTTGGGATTTGAGGGTTGGGAAGTACTGGGGGGGGCTGGCGGCACCACCGGTCTGGGTGCCTGGCACCTTGCTGCCAACGGACCTCGGACCCCTGGTCTCTCACCCAAGGCCACCTTTGGCGTGATTTGGAGTGAATTTTTGCAGTTATATTCTCTCTTTTCTATCTCAGTTTCACACAGAAGCAGATTCCTTGTAGTACCTGTATATCTTCTGTATTGTCTATTTTTTGCTGTTTTTTTTATTTATTTTATTTCACTTTTTGCTCTCTTGTTTTTGTCTCCATTTTTTTCTATATCCCCTTAGTTTTTGTCCCCTCTTTCTTTCTCACCTCCCTTTTCGTCTCTCTGTCCGGTGTGTTTGATTTTACTCCCTATATCATTTTCAACAAAGGTTTATATACAAATGGATCCCTATGACAGAGTCAAAATGGTCTGCTTTTGAAATCAAATCTGTTGGGCTACCATCTAGCTCTGGGACATCCATTTCCAGAACCGTATTAGAAAAACAGTACATAAAAAAACAAACAAAAATACTGCAACTTTAATTTGGTGGAGGAGTTTCAGTCCTTGGATGATCCCAAAGGCTATGTTGATCTCCTAAGGCAAATAGACTCTGGGTGATGGTTCAGACAAAGAAGGGTTAATAAAGCCCAAATGCTGATCAAGAAATTGAGGCCATGATATCGCCTGGTATGGGGGAGCTGAGCCTGGGTTTGGGTTTGTCAGCGAGAACCTGATGGTTAAGTTCCTACTCAGAGGACCTAGTCGGGCAAACCACCTGCAGAGGGACGATAGGAAAGTGGTGCAAAGAGGATTGGACTGCATTCAGAGGCAGATGCAACCTGATCCACAGACACTACAACTGAATGATTCTTATGTTGACAAATAATTTTGCATTTGGTGTTTTTATGAGAGGCCTGATACTTGCCTAATTTAGTACTCCCCTTCCAAGGATCTGTCAGAACCATCTCAAGGTACCATCAGAACCAACTCACTGTTACATCCCCTGACTACCTGGCTAACCGAACCTTCCGGTCTACAGACCTCAGTGATTCCGGTCCCGAACCAGAACCGAACCTGAACCTGCTTACTCTGTGTTTATCTAATAAATTTAACTTTTCCTCTGCCTCCTGTGGTGTTCTGCATGTGGGTTTGACACCTTAAGCCCATCATGACAAAAATAGTGTGGTCACATATTCTCACATCCCTGGCCACAGGGCTGCCATGCTGCAAGTCAAAACAACATTGTCAGAGCCAATGGTTATGAGCATGACCCATCTAAACCAGGAGTCTTTAATTCCATTCCTGGAGGTCTGACGTCCTCTACCTTTTAGATTTGTCTCTGCTTTAACACACCTGAGTCAAACAGTTAAATAGTCCATTTATTAATCTGGAGATCCTGATTTAATACTGAGCAGATAACTTAGCCATTTGATTCAGGTGTGTCTAGTCTTTTGAGAGCTCCTGTCCTGGAGCCAACTTCACACTGTGAGGATATTTTTTTCTAGGAAGTATGGGAAGCTTGTCAAATCTGAAATAAATGGAGAAAAACTGGGTATTCCCTATAGAAAATCTGTTGGATAAAAACAAACTAGGTCTGGAGCAGAGATTCAGATCCAACAGGATGACAACCCCAAAATACAAAGCTATGCTTTCATTGGAATTTAAAATCAAGATCTAAATACATTTTATCCAAAACAACTTTTACAAGACTGTTGTCCTTCATGTTATACTTTTTAAAGTAAAATCAGTTTGTTGGGGTTATGTGAAAAACGTATTAAAGAAAACAGAAAAAGGTTTAAGAGGATTAAATATTTCTTTTCAGAACTGAGATGACACCATTACACCTGAACTCTAGTACGGTTAAGGTAAACTAAAATCCATCCATCCATCTCCTCCTGCTTATCAGACTGGATTACGGCGAGGATGGTGCCTTTCTTCAGTAGCCTATGTGAGAAAGGTGCGGTGAACCCTGGACAGGTCGCTAGTCTGCTGCAGGGTTAAACCAAGATTTAAATCTTAAAACTTCAATACAAATCATGTTATTATTTCAAGATTTTGATCTCAGAACCAATTATTGTTGTGTTTTTGAGCACATATTTGATATTCTTTAGGTGTTATTTAGACTGGTGTTCATGTTACCCCAGCGAGACAAATCACTGCAATATGCTCTGGATACATGTGTTGTCCTTGCATCTTCAAGCAGGATTTCTACTGTAGACAGTCTACTTATTTCCTGTTTCTGGCTTTTTAAACACAAATATTAGTGCAACTTAAAAGCATAAAGGGCTTTTATGAACAATAATACATTAATCTTTATTTTTTCTAGATGTTCTCTCAAGTTATTGAGTAATTCCTGATAAAGATCTAATTAGAAAGCACAGAGGAACCGGGCATGCAAGTGGCGCAGTGGTTAGTGCGCAAGACCCATGTACGGAGGCCTTAGTCCTCAACGCGGGCGACCCAGGTTTGAATCCGGCTTGTGGTCCTTTCCCGCATGTCTCTCCCCCTCTCTCATACCCCCTTTCCTGTCAGCCTACTGTCAGAAAAACAAGCCACTAGTGCTGTAAAAAGCTCAAAAAAAAGAAAGCACAGAGGAACTGAATCTGGCTTTTTTTCAGCCAGATTCAGTTCATCAAAAAAGGAAGTGCAGCCTGTTTGTCAGCCAGATCTGAATTTATTATTTTTTTTTTTATGCCATTGGACAGCAAAATATTTACTGTATCTAAAGTATTTACAGACTAAATTCTCTATATGGGGCTGTACGGTGAAACAGTGGTTAGCGCTGTTGCCTTGCAGCAAGAAGGTTCTGGGTTCGGGCCCAGCCTGGGGTCTTTCTGCATGGAGTTTGCAAGTTCTCCCCATGCATGCGTGGGTTCTCTCCGGGTACTCCGGCTTCCTCCCACAGTCCAAAAAACTGCTTTATAGACTTTCTTGGAGGGTAATGACAAAAGTTTGTAAATATCTTTAAAGTACTATTAAATAAATAAACATTAAATAAATAAGAAAGTAGAAATTCATTACAGAAAACAGATGGAATGTAAAAATGAGTCCTGATCATTTAACTTTAGTTGCATTATTTTTGGTAATTTTTCCTCCTTTATCTGTTACAAAAAAAGTGATTCAAAATAAAAGGCAAATATAAAATAAGGGTAGTGGTGGTTTTACATGTGGCTTTTAAAGGCTGAAGTTCAATCACAAAACATAGGTATATCTTTTTAATGTTGGAATACTTTAAAATACATGACAGCATCCAAACCTCTCACCTTCCTATGCAGCTGCAGCATTCAGCGAAGCAGTGGTATACTGACTAATATGAACTAAGACTCTAAGACACTCAATACTGCACAAAATAAGTGGGATGGCAGCTAAGGAAGGTTTTACATTGAGTGTTCTTTCAAGTAAACATAAAAACATAAAGAAATTCTTACTTTTTCCCTTTCTTTTACCGCTACAATTGTAGAAGTGTTAAGGTTAACGGTATTATTAGTTATTATAAAATTTATTATAACCGGTATTATTAGTTATTTTAACCCTTGACACCACAAAAAACAACAGACAGCTCAAAGTTTTGACACCAGAGTTCTGGTTTAGATGTTGAGGTGAAATGAGTTTTGACAATATGGCTGACAAACGTGGTCTTGCTCATGTTCGCCCAGGTCACTGAGGTAGTTCATGTGCAACATTAATAGGATGTCAGGAGGTTAAAGAAAACAAGACAAATGGAGTATTAAACCTTAAAGGACTGTCAGTACAAGAGGCAAAGCTGTCAGCTGGTGTGAACAGTACAGCTACAATGTGAGGCAGGGCGAAGGCTTTGACAGTTTAAAAGGAACTTTAACCTAGACGGACATTTCTTAGTATTCTGTGTGCCAACCAGTAGATACTAGTTACCTTGTGAGCAAACAGAGGTTAGTGGGATTTTGATAAACAAACATAGTAGATCTATTCTGAGTGGACACATTGTTCCATATATCATTGAACAGGTTATTAAATTATGTACCCAGACAAGCTGATTTTTTTTTATATGATATATCGTTAGCCTAGTGTGCAATAAGAAAACCTTGGCTTCTATAGGAAATGAGCCTCATCTTATAAATAGGGGATACAAATCAGCGAGTAAAGAGAGCCCAGAGAATAATATCTTCACAAAATGCAGATGCAGCAACAGACAGAGAGGTTATTCCTCCTGATAGTAAATCTGAATTCAGTTTGTAGGCTACTTCCCACTTTTTTAGCTCACCCACAAATTTTCCATGGGCTAAAAACTTAGATGGCTAGCTCAAACCATTCAATATGTTTTAACTTATTTGATTATACTATAGAGGCTGCTACCACTGTATGCTGTAGGTAGTATGGTGCGTGTGCGTGTGTGTGTTTGTGTGTGCATGGTTGGTGTTTGTGTGGGTGGTGTGTGTGCCCGGCATTAACAGTTAGACTTAAGAGTTTAAGTGCCAGGGTTTGAGGTTAAATTTCCAGCAGAGCTGGAAGAGATGTCTGCGGAGGGGGAAGTCTGTGAGACTCTGCTGAGACTGCTGTCCCCGCAACCCGGTCCCAGATAAAGAAAAAGGAGTCCAAGAGTACATATAAGTGTTAAGATCAATATGTATCAAGTAACTTTTTATTCCACCCTGAGAAGAAAAAAAAAAATGATCATAGATTATTTATTAAAGTAAACATCCTGCACCAGATCTAAATTAGCTACTGTAAAATGCATATCATAGCTATGACCTATTCTGTTCTTGAAAATAAAACACATGTACCTGGTTTTAAGTAAAAAAATTAGACTCTATCTCACAGGTTATGTAACCAAAACAATATTTAACAGCTCTGCAAAGCTTAAAAGAGCGTGTGGCATTAAGACATTAAGACCTTCTGGATGAGTAGTTTAGAAAATATCTGAGTTAAAATGAGGATAATGCTACTGAAAGAGCCAATGAAGTTCTTAAAAAAAAGGAAAGGCTGCAACTGATATAGTCAGAGTGTAGCTGAAGATCCTCGGGGAAGTGAGAATGCTTAAGATGCTGAAAAGCTAAAGAAGATAATGATTTCCCGCATGACAGAGCAACATATCACGTACTGGAGATGCAGAAAAAAAATCTAGAAAAAAGATTTGTTATATTTGTTATATATACTGTATATATATATATTTTAACCTCATAGTTGTTAGAAACATTTTCCATAGTAAGGATATTACATTAAGTATGTATAAAAGGGTAAATTTATTATCTTAGACATGGAAATATATAACTTTAAACCGAAGGAAAATTATAGAATAATGACTGTTAAGAAACATGTTTAAAAATAGATCTTTCTTTTAACCAGTATCTTAGACTTTTCAACTTAAGGTCATTGGAGTGGACAACACTATCAAAACAAATACAGCCTTTTACCCCTTAAACACAGAAACTACTGGGGTAGCATTTTAATTATATGAGTCCTACTGCACTGATGTGCCCTTGAGCAATGCAGTCCCTCGGCCCCTTAAACGGAACAGTGCTTTGTTCAACAGAGAAGTCATATCTATGAGCATTGGAAAGAGCTGCATAAAAACGTGCTCTCTCTATGAAATACTTTTAACACCTTAACAAACACTGACTCTGTAATTATGGTTAAACATATTTCATTGCTGTTCTGTTGCGACCTAAGCCTGACACATGCTGCTGATTAAAATTTACTGAATGCTCATTTGCGGTTCAGACAGTGGGTAAAACTGGAACACATATTTGCTGCTTTAATAAGCTCACAGCACAACACCTACTGCTTTTATTAAATATGAATTCAATGTCCTCAAGTCAGGCAAGCACTGGGAAGCTGATCATTAGTGAGTCAAATATGGACTAACCATGTCCAGCAAGAATTTATTCATCAGGAACAGTAACTCTCCCATGGATTTCTTGAAAGCTGAAGTTTAGCTAATCAAGGACTTTCCCCACACGGGCCCACAATGTACAATCACCAGTCAAGTGGTGTAATTAAATAGCATTTTCCCTAAAGCAAATAAAGGCTGCGTTCATTATGAATATTGTCATGATTATACAACCTAAATGAAAAATAACATCAACACTATAACCTGCATAGCTGCAGATACAGCTTTAAAAACAGTTGCAGAAGCTTGACCCGAATGTTGCATCAATTAGAACCACCACTATTTTTCATGCAATTACAAGTCCCCAGATATCAAGTGGTCTGACAAAGTCACTGTTTACTTTGGTCAGTGGATGCTAAGGTCAGGGTTTGAGTAGGTTACAAAGACAAGAGCAAGGAAAATTACTCTGTCTCTGGCAATCAAGCAACATTGTCTTTTCCTTGATCTTGCTGCCAGGGTCTTTAAACCTCAGGCAAACAACTGAGGTGGACCAGGAAGATTTGATGCTAATCCTTCTCCCTGGTTTATGTGGTGAAGTAACATGTAAATCTGTCTGGAAAAGCCTTGTTCTTGTTTACGATTATTTAAGGTCCCTGTGAAACATTTCTTAAAGCCAAAATCAACTTATAATTTTATTTTTCATAAGTATCAACCCATAAATCAAAACTTTAATTACACTTTAATAATTCATCTCTCTGTTATGACATCTAGATTACATTAATGCTGTAATAATTTAATAAAACCTTCCTGGGGCTTTCCCAGTCTTTTCATAATCCTTTTTTTATTTTTTCAAGATTTACTTTAGCTTTCTTGTTTCCTGGGTGGAATTATTTTACAACTTCTAACTTCATTGATTGCTTTTCACCAACAATAGGAGTAATTTTAAACACAAACACATTTATAGATAAACGTTCTCTACAAATCCGACTGAATTTTCCTAAACAAGTTACACCTATTCCAACCACCAACAAGCTCCTCGCATATCTGTAACATGATTCTGTTGTATTCTGGAGCTATTTCTAGTTTAGTTAAATCGGTACAGTAGCCATCCTGCTACAGCCACTGGTTTTAAGCGAGGCTGAAACATTTTTAATGGGGTGGAAGTAAAGACTAGTCCAGAGGCCTAATCTCTGCCGGCTTTTTCTATTTCAGAACCAATTTTGATCTCTGTTTTGGAACATCTGACTACTGGGACTATCTACAAGATTCAGTCATTTAACAGTTGTTTGGGGAGAGGTGTAAAAGTTTGAGAATTTGAAAGTAGACCTCCCTCTTGTGATGAAGTGGGAGGGCCCAAGCATGATGCTAACAATATCATGGCCTACAGCTCACAGCTTCTTTGTTATGATCACCAATCAACTCCAATCTTAACACGTTAAAGGCTGAAAGCTTTTTTAAAACAATTTAAATTGAGATCTTTTTTTAACCAATATTGCAATGTTTTTCTTCCTGATTTTCCTTTGCACAAAGCACAAGCATAAAGATGTTTCACACATGGTTTTAATTTTTTCATGAGCCTGAAAACTAAAGTAGTCCAGTCTCTCTACCCTCTGTGTGGTGGTTAACCTACCTAAAGTGTATTTCTGCCACTTACAAGACTGGAGGGAGAAATGTAGCTTCTTACTCATATTAAATATAATGTGACAAGAATTAAGTGCCTCTGCGATTTTGAAATTTGTCTTTTGGTATATTGCGATTATATTGCAACTTCAACAAATTTTCTTTAGAGGACTTTTTTTTAGTTTTTCTACATGAAGTACTTCAATTTTTACTCTATCTTGGAAGTTAAGATGGTAAAACAGAAGCTTTTTTTGTTGGTACATTTTGAGCTTAAAGGGAGTTACTAGTGAAAGAAACACTGGAATTTTAGCAACTTCTACTTTGTAATGGTTTGAAGTCTCAAGTGTTTCCTGTGTTGCTATTAAACAACAATAAGACACATGCAAAACTCAGCTGTGATTTCAACCCGTTGTTTGTGAAGCACCCATGTTTATCATTCCCCTAACTTCTTACTCTTTAATATGCAATGAAAAGTAAATCAATCTGTTTTCCTATCCAATATAGCTCCCTGGGATTTTGTGTTTAATCAAGTAATTTCTATACATTGAGCAATCTTTATAGTAAACAGAAAATATTAACTTAAGGGAACCCCAAACCAATTTAACAAATGTAATTTGTTTAACTTTTGCTTAACTATGTTTAAATTGATTGCATATTAGTTGTAAAGCACACCATAGTGTGTAACAGAGAATGAAAGTGCAAGCAAGGCTTGCAGACACGAGGTGACTACCTGATGAATATAAAAACAAGGGCAGATCAAGGCAAGATATGAAAAAAATGAAACGACCATTAATAACCAGGGAAAAGCATACAGGATTGAAAACCAGCAGCTGTATATCACTAAGTCAGACTTGTCCAGAAGTAGGTGGTAAAACCTAAAACTGGGTTTAAGAACAGAGCAGAAATTAATACTAACAAATGACTCAGGAAATCAAACAAGCACTAAACCCACAGTAAGGCCAAATTCAGAAAAACATAATCCAACCAATCATTATTACTGGACCAATTTTGGTACTTGCATTACTTCATAACATACCGCAAGTCGTAATTCTAATATAACCACCCTGCAATCATGGGAAATTTAACAGCCAGGTGTATAAGATGGTTTATAATATAGATCCATCTGGGGTGTTGTTGTAACACAATCAATCAGTTCAGACCAGCCAAGTGGAACCAGCTGGTAAATTCAACCTCTTAGCAAAGACATTAATGGAGAAAAGCAGAGGCATCTGTTCCAGAGTGTGACAACAAACTTTTCCTTAATGAAATAAGTTCTGACATTATTGGAGGTATACTTTATCAATCCTGGAAGCAGAAACTGCAACATGCAAGTGCAACATTGACTGAAAGTCGGCTAACTCTTGGTGACTCTAAGATACCTTTATAAACTGGTGCTGTCCTCCTTAGACCTACAACCTAATAGCTATAATGGGATTTCACATAGACGAGAGTCTTGCTGCATATAAGACACTTTTTTCTATCTAGCATACAACATTTAAACAAGTTTCAAAATCTGGCCAGAAAAATGAGTCTACAACCAAATTCAAGACACACAAAACTAGTGAGAACACTCTAAGAAAAAACATAAGGTTTTAATTATGCCACAGTTACAGTTAAATTTCAGCCACTTGTCCATATCAAGCCCAGACTATTGCACCCCTTTTGTAAAAAAAACGATTTTCGTGACTCTAACTCCATATGTGTTTAACCTGGTAGAGAAAAACTTTGTCCATAGTTCAAGGTTAGCTCCATCAAAATGAAATGAAAAAGTGAGTTTCTTTAGGGAAATAAATGTCTTTTTATCTGATTTCAACAGCTTCGACCTCAACATCAGTAAAATGTCCTTACTTTCCCATTTAAGACTTTTTCTCATTTTTTCAGTCTGTATTAGAAAAAAATGTGGTTGGTTTTATACAGCTAGTCTCTTGACATTTAGGTTTGCTTTCACTTCCATTTGTGTGCAAATTGCGAAGATTAGCTTTAATGTCCGGTGGGAGCTTCCTCCTTCAAAGATTTCTGGGATGTTTCCAATGGACAATTTGTCATGGAGATGTGTTAAGTTTTAGTTACTGAAAATGCAAGAGATCTTGCAGTCATTCTTTACCCAAACATGAGTTTCTGTTAGGCTATTTCTGTTAGTCTGAAGGTTGATGAGGTCAACTAGCACTTGTTGTAGAACTGGAAGACATTTTGGACAGATTTAGCTGTATTTAGTTTATTCTGAGGTATTCATTATCTTTTATCATAAAAATTACTCATTAAGGACTCTTCATCTTAAGAGCTAAGCAGACCACATTCATATGGTGTTTGTTAGAAGGGATGAATTGGGGTGGTGGGACTGGTGGGAGCAGGGCAACTATGAATTAATTTTAACCAAGAAACTCAAATGATATTTACACTGTCGTCTCAAAATATTTTTATTTATTCTTTTAAAACTCTTGTTATGTGGTCACATGTATTCTATACTACACTGTAATGCACTATGGGATATAACTATCTATGAAAAAAAGGTTTAACGTTAAATGTATATGCTATTGCATAGCACTCAACTTTCAGGTTGCTATTACTACAAAATTTGAAATTTTGTAGTAATAGCAAAATTTGGTTTTTGTAACGTGAAAACATTTAAAAAGTTTGATAGGATGTGAGCCCTTCAGATAGGCTCTGTAAATGTTAAATTTTAATTAACTTGTTGCAGGAGAAAAGGCCTGAAAAAAAATCTCTTTTTACCAAACAAGTATAAAGCTGTTGGTGTTTTTAGGAAAGCCAATCAATACATTTAGCAAATAAATCTTTACAAGTTGCAGTAATACTTATTGGTCAATGATATGAACACATGACTTTTCTTGCAGCACACCTGTAAATAATTTAGATCATTTAGAAGAATTGAGTAAAAACCAGTTATACAGCAACACAACACTAGTTAGAACAGTTTAGTCTCCTACATTAACTGTAGGTTTCCAACCTAATCCACATGACGAAAGACCAACAAAAAAAATCTATAAGGGAAGGATGTAAGATGCTCATAATAATCCCAATACAATTCAGTGGGAATAAAAAATACTGCAAAGCTGAACGAAAATCATTGAATCAAGGAATAAAACAGTAACATGTAGGACACCATTTCTAAAGACACAAGGGGGCTTGAGAAAAGGGTGAGGGCTGTTCTAATCAGCTCCAGTACTGGAGTACGGCAACAGATAATGGAAATTTACATGGGGCTTTCATCTTCTTGAAATTCAGACTTTTATCACTTTTAGAGTTCCCTCCAACATCAATAAACCTACAACCAACATCCCCGGTCCTATCGTGTACTGGTACCAATTAGCTTAAACTGCAGCTGATTTTCCGCTGCTGTTAACCAGTTCCCTGGAGAGTACATTTTAAAAGTTGAATTAACACAGTTGGAGCAGGTTTTGGTCACCTGACCTGGTCTCACTTTAACTTCTTCAGATTTATCAGTAACTGGCAGGAACTGGTAGAAATTATTTTTAACTTTCTTAAAATTAGGTCACTCTGAAAAACATAAAAATTTAATTATGAATGCACCGACAAACAATAACTGTAACACAGATTTATCTTAATGGAAAATTTAAAGGAAAGTAGAGAAAAGTATTTAAAATTGTTAGCTTTTTGATGTTCCACCCCCCCAAATATGTTGCCATGTAGCATTTCTTAGTGTAGTTCTTCCTTATACCTTTTGAAGTACATAAGTGAGTATATTTAAAGAACTTGAATTTTGAAGAATATTTATAAGCTTGGGTTTAGGTTTAGAGTTTGTAACAAGGAGATACTAAAATAAATATTTTTCATGCAATAAAACTGGGACTGGTGGAGCTCAGTAACTCCACAGCAGGAGCTTCAATGAAATGGTTTGGGAAAAGTCATACTTTTGAGTTAGTATAGGCCAGTCAAAGTACAGCATTTAGAGCATTGGTGGGCCTTGAAAACGTATGTTCTCAATACAAACTCATTGAATGTAGGCGATTTTACAGCTAAAAATTTTAATTATTACAATCTCCTGAAAAAGAGACACAGTTCTACAGTAGTAATTAAAGAAGAGATTAATTGTAAAATTAAAACCAAATCTATCCTTACATAAACGTGTTTTTTGTAACTTAAAAGCAAAATCAGCATTAGAAATAATTCCCTGAGAAATTCTTTATGTTTTCTGCATATATACTGTAGTTATCTTAAAGGAAGTTTATCTAAAGGACCTATATCTGAGCAACACTATAAATGTGAAGCATTTTTT